>CATIWR010240736.1:0-48509 GCA_949677035.1 Omphalea diandra | reverse complement strand
TATATATATATATATATATATATATATATATATATATATATATCTCGTTTATATTATTTATATGAATAAAATATTATTTAATTATTTTAAATTTAAAAAGTCAGTGGATTTAATTTAATTAACTTATTAAATTATCAAACGGAATCGAATTAAATCATTTAAATTTTAAAGATTAAATTAATTTAATACAATCAATATTTTAGATAAACCAAAATTTACCTATCCTAATTATTTTTTATCAAAATCGCCGGAGATAACTTCCCGCAACTCAAGCGGACGAGCGGCGGTCTGGGAGAGGAAAGAGAGTTACCAGAGTATGGCTTTAACCATGAATGTGTTTTATTTGTAGGCTCTCTGTTTAGTGGGTTCGTTTGGGAGATTCCCTTTGAAACTTCAACCTGCCCTGAGTGAGTACACCAAACAATATTAACATGGAGCGCTCATGTCTGTGGGCCTCGTCACGCGTTCCCATTTGCGTTGTTATTCTCTCCAAGTTTCAACTCAGCTGCAATGCTTGATTCATAAAATTAAATTTTATTTTCTTCTCCCAGAAAAAATGAATCTAAAGAAAAACGAGGACAGCAAATAGCATTAATTGCATATTAATAGTTGAGTTTAATTACTAAATAAATTTTTAAATTTATTTTAAAGTAATAATAAAAAGATAAAATAAATTTTTTAATCAAATTTATCCTTTAACTTATATTATTTTATTAAAATTACTCTTAATCTTATATTATTTCAACATAAAATTATTTTTTGTCAAAATTATTTTCAATTTTATATTATTTTATCATAAAATTTGACGAGGAGAATTTTTCTAATATCTTTGCTTCCGCAGAGACTCTTAGCCACACAGAAATTTTTTGTAAAACAAATATTTTATTTTTTATTATTTTTTAAAAATATATTTTATTAAATTATAAAATAAAAATTTTTAATAACATTTTTACACACTATTATATTATTCTTTAATCTATTTCTCTCTGTGTTTGCTACAATTGAATGAACGATCAAAATTATCACTATATGAAAACATCACTTTTTTACGTTTTTCATTTATAATACACGCATTGTTGTCGGCTAATATTTTTGCCTTTTATAACAAAATAATACAAGATCAAGAATAATTTTAACAAAAATAACTTTTATTACAAAATAATACAAATTAAAAAATTTTATTTTTTTATTATTATTTTGAGATAAATTCAAAAATTCATTTGGTTATTTAGACACTATTTACCAAGATAATAATAATATTATTATTATTTTAGACACCCATTTGATTCTCCTCTTGGCCACTCCATAAATACCCCCGCCTTCTTCCCGCTTTCCTCATTCGCTCCCTGCACACTTGCACACCCTACTCCTACACTCTCTTCTCTTTTCCCTTACAATGGCTCATTTGAATCCTCTCTGCATTCTACCTCTGCTGTCCCTCTTCCTGGCGGCTAACGCTAAAATCCCCGGCGTTTACACCGGTGGTCCGTGGCAGAGTGCCCATGCTACTTTCTACGGCGGCAGCGACGCCTCCGGAACTATGGGTAAGGTTCCTTATTTTCTGCATCTCTGTTTTCTACTCTGCTTTTCATCAAGTTCTTACCTTTAATGGAAAACAAGCCTTCAACCTGCCACATTCTTGATAAATCACATTAACTTGATCTACTACGACCCACATGCAATTCCTTCTGTTGCAAATGCAAAATCGTCGTCATTTTATTATTTGTTTTTGTCTGCTTAGGTGGTGCTTGTGGGTATGGCAATCTGTACAGCCAAGGGTATGGAGTGAACACAGCAGCACTTAGCACTGCACTGTTCAACAATGGCCTTAGTTGCGGCGCTTGCTTCGAGATCAAATGCGACAGCGATCCTAAATGGTGCCATCCCGGTAACCCTTCCATCTTTGTCACCGCCACCAACTTCTGCCCTCCTAACTACGCTCTGCCCAATGACAATGGTGGCTGGTGCAACCCTCCCCGCCCCCACTTTGATCTCGCCATGCCCATGTTCCTCAAGATCGCCGAGTACCGCGCCGGAATAGTCCCTGTCACTTTTCGCCGGTGAGTGCACTTAAATCTGTCTTACATATCTTCTGTAGGTTTTTCTTGTTAGACTTGTATTGTTCATGTCCCTCCTTTATTATTGAACTAAATGCTCGTTAGTTTTCTTCTTCTGTTACTTTTGCCGCGTTATGCTTTAAGTGGTAAGGTTCAGACTGAATCAATCTTTATTTCAAACCGGTTTTTCTTACCGTTTATGATCTTGTTTTGCAATTGTGAGGGGAAGAGCCATACCCATTTTCTTTAAAAATTTTTGGTAGAAACCAAACTATTGCATTTGATTCCGTCTGTACTTTTCTCGGGAAACAAACAGAGCCTTAAAAGAATAAGCTTTAATGGATTGTTGCGGGCTAGGAATCAGAATCGTCCCCTACGCATTTACCCCCATACAAAACCAACGAATTCCGTTTCTCTATTTTCGCTGGATGGTCACTTGTGGGGTCATCTTCTGTTCCAATGACGTAAATAGCCTCTCTTTTCATCGAAATTACAATACGGCTTTGTCCCAATGATAGAAGGCAGTGTTGGTAATAACTATCCTAATGGCGGGGAGCCGGGGAAAGGGTAAATAGGGAAAGACAAAAATCACACAGTGCCACGCGTGTGCGTGGGATCACTAATCAATATGAAAAGTGTACGATTATGTTTATGGACAGCACTAAAATACTGTATTTCATAATATTTCATAATATTGTATGATAATTAATATTATTTCAAATATTTAAATAATAATTTTATAGATATATGTAATTATTTATTTTTTAAAATAATTTTTATTTTAATAAAACTATAATTAATAAATTAAATATATAATCTAAAATATAAGATTTATTTATATACATATATTTTTTTTCCAGGGTGCCGTGCCGGAAGCAAGGCGGGGTCAGATTCACGATCAACGGTTTCCGTTACTTCAACCTGGTACTGGTCACCAACGTTGCAGGCGCAGGGGATATCGTGAAGGTGAGCGTCAAGGGATCAAAGACTGGATGGCTGAGCATGAGCAGGAACTGGGGGCAAAATTGGCAATCCAATGCAGTACTTGTGGGCCAGTCTCTCTCGTTCAGGGTCACGGGCAGCGATAGGCGCACATCAACTTCATGGAACATCGCACCACCCAATTGGCAGTTCGGTCAGACCTTCACGGGAAAGAATTACCGCGTCTGATTTTCCCCGTCCAAAACCCATTTATTGATTTTCACATCCTTCTTTTTTTATTGGAAATTCTATGCAAGTATATTGTCATTGCAAGTGTTTCCCCCACCTTCGATTTTCCTTTATTTTCTCAGGAAAATTGGCGTGGGAAGTGAAGAAAATACTAGTAGTCTTTTTTGGGTTAGGGTTTTAGGAAGTGAATGGAGAAAGAGAGAAAACAAAAAAAAAAAAAAGGGGTACTGTCCGTGGTAATTTTTTTCTCTACTACTATAGACTTCTATGGGTTGTTTTGGATGCACTCGTTTCAAGTGTGCAGCCAATGAGGAGCTGAAGCGGCTACAAGAAGGAATCAAACCGTGTAGCCCGCAGCTGTTAATTATCAGTCTCTTTGTTGCCTGTTGCTTAAAGATAATTTTTGTTGTTCTTATTGGTCTGGCCTTGTGTAATACTATATCACAGCTTCAATGGATGTGTGTGAATCCTTACCTATAATTGTACTCATCGCTGATTGAGGTATATTAAGATTGAAAAATAAGTTCTCTATAGCTTGTCTACTAAAATCAAAAAATCTAGATGCGATCTTACCAGCACTAATATATGGATCTATCAGAATTCGAAGATGATCGTCCAGCACTAATATATCAGATCCTATCAAAACTTTAAGTTAAATAAGCTTGAGTAGTATTAAGATGAGTTATAATTTATCTGTTTCAAAATATATATCGTTTTAAAGTGAAAATTTTTATTTTATAATATTTGGTGTTTTATAATTATCAATAAATATTAATTAATTTTTTAATTTTTCTTTTTTTATAGTAATTATTTATTTTTAGAGTACATAATAATTTATAAAAATAATTAATTAAAAGTAATATGATATTTTTTATATATAATAATATTTATTAAATATAATTTTAATATTTGTGTAAAAATTTTAAATACCATGCACCCCAAATCCCATTTTTCTCAAAGAAAAAGAGAGAAAGAAAGAAATCTGAAAAAGCAATGACTTCTGATATCTAACCATTTTGAGGAAAGCAACGGCATTTAATAAGAGGGGAAAAAAAATAATGTGGTGAGGGGAGAAACTTGATGTTATGTCAGTTGAGGGTGTCAATTGCAATCTCGAGTTGGCAAAGGTATTCAAGTAGACCCTCCTAATTGTCGGTGGATGCTCAGAACTCCATGTGCGTAGCTCCCTTGCTCTTGCTCTTCTATCAATCTCCACTTGTACACAGCTTGCTAGCTAGCAATTAGTTGTTCGTTGTCTATTTAATTTTCCTTATTTTAACTTTCTTACGCGGATTCTTTCCAGCTTGTTTTGCTTTGCATCTCGAATCCTGTGCTAAGAGATTAGCTCCACCGCCAACGACGTGACCACTTTCCTATGTATGGCGGCCAACGCCATCAAGGGTCCGCCTTTTTTTACTGAAAAAAATGTATGTTCCACCTTGTTTTTGATCAATTCTATCTTTATTTTCAACACCCTCACCCTTGAGAGGAGATAAAATAAAGAGAAATAATAATAATGATAATTAATAATTAATTATAACTTTTTAGTGTTTGAAAATGAAAGAAAAAATAAAGACACATCCTAAACTTAGTTTAAATGATTATATTGTAATAATTTAATATTTAATACATAAATTTAGAACATCAATTTAACAGTTAAACAGAAACAAATTGCGCACATGTTTGCGCAGTAGATCCGATGTTGTTTTGTGATATAATTACAACCACTAAAATAATAAGTCAAAAAAGTTGAAAATGAGAGCTAAGTCTTCATCTTTTTGACATTCTCATAATACAACTATAATGGATATAACAACTACAGTTAGAGTTATCTACAGTTAGAGTTATATAAAGGCAGGAGAGAGGACTTAGCCTATTTATAATAGATTTGAACAGACTCACCTATCACAGATCCATGTTAAAATAAGTCTACACTGACCGTTTTCCATATCGGCCTATTAAAGGTGTCACAAACTCATAACTCATTTGATAATTATTTTAATTGGGTTCACCTATTAATTAATAAACTATATTATTCAGTCCATTTTATAAAACTTAAAACAAACCAATAATTAATATTAGCCTACACAAAAATTCTCACATTCTCCCACTTATGCAATATCAATTATGATGTTTTCATGTTTTATGAAAGAAAAATATTTTTGAAAACAATTCTCGAACTGAATACTCTAAACTCAAATGTGACCACAAAATTTTAGAAAACATATAGTTTATTGATCAAATGACACCTTAAACATAATTTTGTCCACATCAAATTATCAATATCGTATCACGACGGTAATTATGCCCCTTATTGACATAATACCAATCTATAGTCATAAATATTGACAACTTAACCCACCAGGATTTCAATATGGTTGTATAGCAAGAAAATAACACTCACATGTGATCAACACACTATTTTCTTTGTCAGTTCTCCAAATATTTCTCTTTCACACATTCTCAAATGAGCAAGAAAAATTCACAAGACTTTACAATAAGGCTTTTATTTCCAATTGAAAATAAATACAATATATGTCTTAGTCTTTGTTTTTAGAAACACAATTGGAAACTTATAAATATAATTTAAGATAATTACACTAATCTTAAGCATATCACACACAACTCATAGCATATATATATATATATATATATATATATATATATATATATTGAATGTGCACATACGCATAACAAACAACTACAAAGTACTCAACTTATATAAATAAATATGAATAAGCATTGTAGCAAAATTATTTAACTTAGACGTTCAATTACAAACACAAAACTCTCACTAACCAAACACATCAAAAGACTCCATAACACTCATATCATAAATATGTTTCTTGAAAATTATGGGTCTAAGACTTTTGGTTAGAGGATCAACTCACATCAAATCAGTCCTAACGTACCAAATCTCAATGTCTCATTTCTTTACTAAATCTCTGACTGCAAGATATTTAATCTTCATATTCTTAGAACCACTCGAACTTTTATTGTTCTTAGAGAAGAACACAACAACATTATTATCACAATAGATTCGAAGTGGCCTAGCAATAGAATCAACCACAAGCAAACCAAAAATAAAATTTTTCAACCATATAGCTTGTGTACTAGCACCATAACAAGCAATAAACTCAACATGCATAGTAGAAGAAACTATAAGTGTTTGTTTAACACTCCTCCACGAAACAGCATGACTGACAAACATAAAAATATAACTTGAAGTGGACTTCATATCATCTTGACAGCCTGCAAAATCAGAGTCTGAATACCCTACTACTTAAAGATCATCCACACACTTACAAATCAATATATATCCTTTGTCTTTTGTAAGTATCTCATTACCTTCTTAGCAACTACCCAATGATCCCATCTAGGATTAGAAAGATATCGACTAAGAACACCAACAACATATGCAATATCTAGTCTTGTACACACCTGGGCGTACATCAAGTTGCCAACTATACTTGCATAATGAATATTATTCATGGTTTATTTCTCTATATCACTTTTAGGGCACTGATCCTTACTAAATTTATCTTCTTTCACCATAAGAGTATCACCACCTTTGCAAGATTGTATATTGAATCTACTGAGTACACGATCAATATAGGCCCTTTGAGAAAGACCCAATAAATGATGAAACTGATCACGACGAATCTCAATACCCATGACAAAATATGTCTCTCTAAGATCTTTCATATCAAAAGTCCTAAAGAGTAATTGTTTAGTTTCATAAATCATCCCTATGTCATTACTAGCCAACAAAATATCATCAACATAAAGAATAAAAAATATAAATTTACTTTCACTGATCTTATGGTAAATGCATTAATCTATTTTATTCTCTATAAAATCAAGTGAAGTGACTACCTCATCAAATTTAAAGTACCATTGACGAGAAGCTTATTTAAGACCATAAATATATTTCTTCAGCTTACAAACTAAGTGTTCTTTACCACTTTCTTTAAAACCCTTGGGTTGTACTATGCAAACTTTCTCACCCAAATCACCATTTAAGAATATCGTTTTGACATCCATTTGATACAATTCTAAATCAAAATGAGCAACCAAGACCATAATTATTCTAAAAGAATCTTTAGAGGAAACAAGAGAAAAAGTCTCATTATAATCTACACCTTTATGTTGTGTAAACCCCTTAGAAATCTGGCTTTAAAATTCTCAACATTTCCTTTAGAATCCTTCTTGGTCTTGAATACCCATTTGCAATCTATGGGTTTATTATTAGAAGGAAGTTCCACTAGTTCCCAAACTCCATTATGACTCATTGATATCATCTCATTTTTCATATCATCAATCCAGAAATCAGAATAAACACTATTAACAACCTCATCATAAGATACAAGATTAATAACATGACCTATATTATAATCACCTTCACTAAGATAAACCTCATAATCATCTGGAATTGCTGACCTTCTCGCCCTAACAAACCTTCTAACAGGTAATGATTCAACTACAATAGGCTTCAGAGGATTCTCAATAGGAAGAAGAAGATCAATTGCACCCTTACTATCACCACCTACTTGAACAAGAACCCTTATAATCCTTTCTTGTGATAAAGGTAAAGGAATGGTTGCAATTTCGTTTTGTACACTATGAATAGGTGGTTGAGAAATGTCCAGATCAACAACATCCATCTCAAAAAACTTCGCAATCATAGACTCTACAATCCTTGTGCCACGTACAAGACAATATAACTTGTATCCTTTAGAATGAGATGAGTACTAAATAAAGTAACAACGGTTAGTTCTAGGGTCAGTCTTTTTCTCATTTAGATTATAAATTCTAACCTCAGTAGGACAACCCCAAACACGGAAATGGTTCAAACCATGTTTTCTATCAGTCCATAACTCAAAAGGTGTTTTAGGTACAAATTTGCTAGGGACACAGTTCAAAATATAAAGGGCAGTTTTAATACCCTCACCCCATAAGAATTCGGATAAGTTAAACATACTCATCATGCTCCTCATCATATCTTTTAAAGTACGATTGCGCCTTTCAGCGACACCATTTTGTTCAGGACTACCAGGTATGGTATATTGAGCAAATATTCCACATTCTTGCAAATATTTAACAAACTCTCCCATATGTTGACCAGTCTCATTATATATGCCATAATATTCACCCCCTCGATCAGACCTCACAAGTTTAATGACTTTTGCTAATTGTTTCTCAACCTCAGTTTTGAAAATTTTGAACATCTCAATAGCTTCATATTTCTTCTTTATCAAGTATAAATAGCCATAACATGAAAAATCATCAATGAAGGTAATAAAATATTTATTGCTACAAATAGTAGGAGAATAAGGTCCACTGATATTAGTATGAATAATCTCTAGAAGATTTGAACTTCTATTAGCACATTTCTTTTCATTCTTAGTCAATTTGCCCCTTATACAATCCACACAAATATCTAGATCATTCAAATATAGAGAAGGAAGAATGTCATCTTTTACTAGTCTTTCAATTCTTTCTCTAGATGTCTGAGCTAAACGTTTGTGCCACAATGAAAATTTTTTTTCTTTAATTAAGGATTGTTTGGCCACAAAATTGGCTTCATAAGAAGGTTCACAATCTCTTGCATCATCCAAACACAATCTATATAAATTATCGAACAAAACACATTCACCTATCAATTTGGAATCTAAAAAAATATTTGCTCTTCCATTATCAATAGCAAAGTGATATCCACTTTTATCTAAAACAGAAACATAAACCAAATTTCTCTTAAAAGATGGAACATAAAAGGTGTTCTCCAAAATTAGACAAAATCCAGATTCCAATATTAACCTAACTACTTCTACTTGCTTGACATCTATCTCAAAATTGTTTCCAACTCGATCACTTAGCTTTCGTTTGCTTATGAACCGCTGCAAGGTAACAACAACATGAACTATCGCACCACTATCAAGTCACTAAAAATTTGGTGGTACATCAACCATATAAGATTCAAAACAAACATAAGCCAAAAGAATACCTTCTTCTTCTTTCTTTTTTAGCCAAGCTATGAATTGATAACAATCTTTTTCTCTTATGACCTTTTTTATGACAAAAGAAACACTTCACCTTACTTTTATGGACAATTCCAAAATCACCTCCCTTCTTGGTTTGATTTCTACCATGCCATTTACAATTTTGATTCCTTTTAGGAGCATAATAATTATGTTTAAACTTACCTTTATCCTTTTTAAGATCAGCCCTAGGTTGTGTCAATAGCATGACAACATCACCCTTTTCTTTCCTAATTTTCTTTTCCTCAACATCACATTTGCTTATAAAGTCATTAATGGTCAAGGTAGTATTTTGAGTATTATAGACAATCTTGATTTGGCTGAATTCAAGAGGCAAAGTGTTTAAAGCTTGGTGAACAATAAATTCATCAGAAATTTCAAGCTTAAGACCCCTAAGTTTGGTTTAAAGGTGAATCATATTTAGAATGTAATCCTTCATATGCCCACTATGTCTGTATCTCATACTGGTTAACTAACTCATAAGGTCCCAACCTCTGCCTTATCGAATACAAAGTATCTATTTTCTACAACAGCAAACACAATTTTGGCAGTAACATTTGTGGGCAAACTACTCCTAAGGTATTCAAGAATAGTTTTCCTCATGGCCATAAGACTAAGATGATTCGATCTCTCCTACTTGGCATGTAATTCCTTTTCTTCAATATTACTTTCACGAGTGGATTTAATAAACTCATCTTCATAAAGTGCATAACCTATCTCACCCATTCCCAAGACAAATAAAATTTCATCTTTCCACCTCTTAAAGTTTGTGCTCGTTAGGAGTTCAACAGTTGCAGTACTATTGTTTAGACTAAATAATATTGTTTACAACAAAACAAAAGCATGTATTAGAATTGAGCTAGAAAATTAAACTTATAATTTACACAATCTAGAAAATTCTAACATCACTACATATTCCCCTTTGGGCATAACATACACATACAATAGAATTTCTAGTTATGAAGCACACAATTGAGTTCACACCAGTTTCGAGAAATCTATCCCATTTGGGCAGACAGAACTCTAGATTAATGCAATTCTAAGCAAAATAGCTTCATTCTAACAAGCACACCAAAAATCATTACATCTAATAACCTCATTTGAGCAAATTATTATACACATTAATTCAAAATTATTTCTTCGCAAAAATTAAAAATAACTCTACGAATTTTAATGGATGTTCCACTTTGATGGTAACACTCATATCAATTCATAAAATTATTTTTAATTAGAGATTTATAAAAGCCCAATTAAAATACATACTAAACACAAATATATATTTCAAAAGTATACAAGGTACCAAACATAATATACCTTAATTCTAAACACATGATTATTTTATATATGTGCAAAATAAATATTTATTATTTATTTATTTAATTTTATCACAAAATTAATATCACTCAATAATAAACTGACAATTAACTATATATATATATATATATATATATATTAATAATTATTAAAATAAAATTAAAATATACCATGATGAACATGAATATAACTTGCTTATCTAAATATTAGTCCGCAAAAAAAATTAATAGATGATCCATTCAGTTGAGTTGGTTGAGCTCAAGGGTTTGAGCTTTGCGATTGTGTGTTCGAGACCCACGACACGCATCGCGGTTTCAAAATTTTTTTTTCTTTCGTCACAAAATGTCAATCTTCATCAGCAAAGATGCCCACGACGACACGGGAGAACACCATTAATAAATTCACAAATTGCGCAACAATCAACAACCAAATCATACAATCACAAAACAATCATCATAATAACAATCAACACAAACAAAGAGAAATCCAACCTCAATCAATCGAGTTTCTTGTTTTGGGTTTCAATCTCCATTTCTGGTTTCAATCGCATCGATATTGCGTAACAATCACGCTTGCAAACAAATTGGAGCAAAAGAGGGAAAAAAAATGCGGCTAGAGCGTGTCGGAGCTGAGGAACAAAAACCAGGGGCCAAGCGTGTCACCTGTTTTGCACAGTAGGTTTTGGAACCAAAAAAGGGTTTCTATTTTGTTGGGTCATGACCTGTTTGGCAGAATCGAAGGAAGGAAAAAAAAATGCCAGAAATGGGAAAAACTTGGCCAATGTGGGTTTTGAACCTGCGACCTCTTACGCAAGGAACACATGTCACCAACCGTCTGAGCTAATAGAATAGCTTGCAACAGTAGAAGTAAATTAAATATATTAAGGCGATACAACAACATCGATCATCAAAATATTTTTTTTTTGTCAATACAAAATATTTAGGGTTCTAAATTATATACAATCCTAAAACTCTGATAACTCATATAATAATTTATGATCTAGTACAAAAATTTAGAACACCAATTTAACGGTTAAGCAAAAACAAATTGCGTACCTGTTTGCGCAGTAGGTCAAATGTTGTTTTGTGCCATAATTATGACCACTGAAATTAAACACTGAGATAATAGGTCAAAAGGGTTGAAAATGAAAGCTAAATCTTTCTCTCCTTGACCTTCTCACAAGACGGCTCAAATGGGTGTAACAATTAGGTTTAGGGTTATATAAAGGCAAGAGAGAGGATTTAGCCTATTCATAATAGATTTTAACAGACACACCCATCACAGGTCCATGTTAAAATAGGCCTACATTGACCGTCTTTCATATCAGCCTACTAAAAGTGTCATAAACTCATAGCTCATTTGATCACTATTTTAATTGGGCTCACCCAATAATCAATAAATTATTTTATTCAGTCCGTTTTATAAAACTTAAAATGAACCGATAATTAATATTAGTTCACACAAAAATTCTCACATGTATATCACCAAGGACTATGAGTATTTAGTTCAAATCTTGTCACCTCTATTACGCTATGACAAAAGAAAAAAGAAAGAAAAATATTTTTTTATTTTTCTCTTTATTTTTCACTCAAAATAAAAGAGAAAAAATAGTAATTGAATGGATAATTTTATATTTTTGCCCTTGATATTTCTCTATTGAAAATGAAAAATAAATTTATTCTCCTTTTATCTTCTTTATCCAAATATGAAAAAATAAAACAAATGAAGAAAAATAAAGTTTATTTTTTCTCATTTTTTATTCAAATATAAAGAGAAAAAATAAATGAAAATTAAATTTTTTTTAAATTTATTTTCCCTACCTAAACAAAATTTCAAACATAGGGTTAAGTATCTTATTAGTTTATGATCTGTAGGCAGCCTCTATTAGGGCTACATAAAAAATTTTAAAAATGTTCAAAGCAATCAATTCAATCTGAATTCAATAGAAATTTTGAGTTTTTATTACAAAATTATTATATTTAGATATGATTTGAAAATTTTTTAAATTAATATTTTAATTTAATTTCGAGTTAAAATTTTTCATAATTTATTTAAATTAAATCAATATATATATATATATATATAGAGAGAGAGAGAGAGAGAGAGAGAGAGAGAGAGGAGCTTTTCTTTAATTAATAAGTATCTTATAAATTAATATATAATATTTCATGTAGTTAGTTCTACCACACATAATACTCAGTTAATTAGTTTTATAAAATAAATTATAAATATTAAATTTAATAATATTTATTTTTAATAGTTTCTAATTAAAGGATATACAGTATATGCTTTGTCCAAGCCACTTAATTCAAGTTGATTTATAAATGTACAATTTGATTGAAAATCATAATATTTATATGATTCAATTTATTCCGATTTATATAAAAATTTTTATAATTAATTTAATTGATAATTTTAAATTTAAATATTTGAAATCCAACCATGTGCAGCGGTAGCCTATATAAGAAAGACTTAATGAGATGGGTTTGGCTATAAAGGAAAAAGCCAATATTATTTTCCTATAAATACTAAAATGAAAATATACCTAAAGTATGGTCCACTAACTCATCTCCATCCAAACAGAACCTAATGTACCTAGTAAAGGTAACCTATTTCAAGGTACTTTTTGGTAACGATGGCTTTAGTAAGAGGCACTTATCTTGCGAGGAAATTGCGGTTGGGCGGTAATCGGTTCTGTTAAGATACCATCTTTAAAGCCCAAAAAGACGAAAACTCATGTCTGGTTAGCAAAGAAAGTAAGGGCATTTATGCTTCATCTACATCATCTTATCATGCCATAGAGGCAAAAGCTTCTGGTCAAATAACAACGGCTAGCCATATGGTAGGACCATCCCCTTGCCATTTGCTTTCCTAGATCATGACATTGAAAATGTATATGATGTAAATGAATTTTGTAATTTTTTATAGAATTTATTTATAAATTTATATTTTATATATTTGATAGAGATAAAAATTCATTTGAAATTTTATTTTATTAAAGTCTTGAAACTGATTATAATTAAATAAAATTCTATCATAAAGAGGCGCAAACTTTACAAAAGTTCAATACAATATCAATCTATATCCTCTCTTCTAGTGACTAGTAGAGAGTTTACTGATCCAATTAATTTAACATGTATTTTCAAATGAATTTTAAGTTATAAATATTTTTTATTGCAATAAAAATATTGCTAGTTAAAATGACCTTTTTCACTTTCTTTTTTCTTTTTTATTTTCTTTTTCTCATTCTCTCTTATCTTTTTCTTTTTTTTCCAACTCTTTTTTATGTTCGTAAAAGTTTTTAATAAATAACACAAGGATATTTTTATAAAAATAAATTTTTTTATTAAATTTTTATTTAAAATAAACACAAAATTCATTTTTATTTGATATAAATTCTATTTTTATTTTATAGTATATTAAATATAAAAATTTATTTATAAATAAATCTTATAAAAAATTTACTTATAAATAAAATAAATTTTAAATTAAAATTACTGAATACTATATAAAAAATTATGTGACAGTATACTCAAATAAATAGCCAAATGCATAATTTATCATTTGAATTTTTGCATTTCGCTGTTAATATTAACTTTATTAAACAATTCACTTGTTATATGGTAAAATATTAAACACCTGTCATGCACGGCTAATTGCGATAAAATAGAAATGTGTCAACATTTCTTTAATTAGGAGCAAAAAATATAATATTATTATCTTTTTACAAATTTAACAAGTGCCGAAGTATCAAATACACTCTTGAATTTGTCACTCAGTGACAATCAAAAACAAAATAAATTATTTTTTAAATTTATTTCTGAACTTATATTTTTTCATCAAATGAACCTCTAAACAGTACTTTTGCACATCATTATACTCATGTTTAACCAATTTCTCATTATATTTGTTATAGTTGAATGTACGGATACAATTATTACTTCATAAAAATATCGTTGTATCAAAGTAAACTTGTGTTTTTGGGATTTTAAGACTTAAGAATTTTTGAGATTTAAAATAAACTATATTTTTGTCAAAGTATATTTAAATTCAATTCTCTTAAATACATTTTCTGATTGAATAATTTTGTTTGTTAATCCAACTATAGCAGATATACAAGAGTACAAGTGTTAAACAAAAGTACAATGGTGTGCAAGAATATTGTTCAAAGATAAATTTGACGAAAAAAATACTAGTTCAGGAGTAAATTTAACGAAATAATACATTTTATCTTTTATTGTCATTGGGAGACAAATTCAGAGATGTATTTGATACTTTAACCTATTTAATAACATTTATAAAAAGGAGAAAAAACTTTATTCCTTTTACCAAAAAAATTAAAATAAATAAAAATAAATTTGAAAAATATGTCATAAAAAAATTATAGAAGGGGCGATATGTCACTAGTATGTCCTTGACACTTATCATCACTAAATTCTTCTATAATCATTTTTTGTGCTTGTTAAATGAATAATATATGACTAAAATATTAAATAAACCTCTAAATTTATTTAAAGTAACAATAAAAAATAAAATGAACTTTTTCATTAAATTTATCGTTGAACTTGTATTATTTTGTCATAAAAGTCTTTTTTTTAATCAAAATTATCTCCAATATTGTATTATTTCATCATAAATTACTAGCTGAGGAGATTGTATGTGTTATAAACACAATTTAAGAAAATCAAACTCAAGTATTTCGACAAAAATACAGTTTTCCCTAAATTCCAAAATCTCAAAAACATAGTTTCATTTTGACAATAAAATTTTATTAATTGAAAAACGTGAAAGAACAATGTTTTCGTGAAATAATAATTTTGTTTGTTCATCTAATTACAACAGATATGAGGAGAAATGAGTTAAATAAAAGTATAATAGTGTGCAAAAATACTACTAAAATTTTTTTATAATTTAATAAATTATATTTTTTAAAAAATAATTTAAAAATAATAAAAAATAAAAATATTTGCCTTACGGGAAATTTTTTTGAGACGTGGAGTCCCTACAAAAGCAGAAATATGAGGGAAATTCTTTCAATCAGGTTTTATAATGAAATAATACAAGATTATGGATAATTTTGACGAAATGATATAAGTTTAAGGGTAAATTTGAAAAAAAATTCGTTTTATTTTTTATTGTAACTTTAGATTAAATTTAAAGGTTTATTTGATATTTTAGCCAATAATATATTAATAGTGGCGGCAGGATCTCAACTGAAGAACTGATGGCAAAATGAATCTCAAAAACAAAAAAAGGCAAAATAAAGAATAGAGATATAAATCATTAAAAAAAATCACCAGATAGAGATCTTGATTTATTTTTTTAATTATAAACAATTTTGTTGTATTGATATGTGCAATATTTATTGACTAAAGTCAACAAAATATGCTCAATAAGTTAAAATAAAATTAAAATATTTAATAAATTAAAGTTAAAGATAAAAGTATCAAAATCGCCTTTCTAGCATGCATGAGTTAATGAAAGTTAAAAAAAGAAATAAAAATAAGTGTAAATAATTAACTTTATTTATAATATAAATTTAGTGGAAATAGAAAGTTAACGAGATTAATTCTTTACATTTTTTGAATCTCTTAAGCCTATTTTACCTTCAAAGAGAGTTCAAAGATAAATTATATATTTAGCAAATTGAGTTATGAAAAATTTATAAAATACATATTAATTTCCTGTGTAATGTAATACTTTATAACATGATTGTACATGCTTTGCTGCCAGATAATGAAAAATTTTAGGTTTATTTAAAGACATGGCAATGAAATCAGAAAACATAATATGATATCAAAGATTATTTCTGTATAATATTAAGAGAAAAATATTAAAAGTTTGTGGTTTATGATTTATACATTGTTAGTTTTATTTCTTAATTTCGTAATTTGTTAGATTTTAAACAATATTTCTTAATTTTCTATGGACACTAATCATTTAATTCAAATCAAGAGACTTCACAAAAATAATTAAATAAATTCTAGAAAAATAATCAATATAAAAATACACAAAATTTATGTGAAAACTATTGTCTTGGAAAAAAAAATATGAAATAAACTTTGAATAATTTGAATGTAATCAAAACAAGAATAAGTATGATTACTTAAATTTCACCTCAAAATTTTTTTGATTATTGGAAAGGGGAAACTATATTCATGAAATTTAATTCCTAATATTCACTTTTAGATAAGCTCACTTTACCATTAGGCTAAAATAATTGCAACTCAAATTTGAGACTATAATAATGAGATGAGTACAAAAATTACTTCTATAAGTCTCTTTCATTGTATCTGGTGGAACAAAGGAAGGTTGACATGAGCTAAAACTCCCTGACGGAAAAACAAATTAAGCTAAACACCAGTCTCCCTTTAAGGTTTCTTTTTTTTATTATTTTTTTTCCTCATCAAACGTGTCGTTCCAATGTTTTAATGAAATGAAAAAAGTAAAAAAAAAAAAAAAAAGTTAACAACTCTGATCTGCCTCCATCCCCTCATTCGATCGATCTGTCTCGTCCTCCTATCCATCTCTTCCACTTCCTCTCATCTCTCATTTCGTCGCCGCCACTGTCGCCATCTCCAATTAACAACTCTTTTTTTTTGCCTCTAACCACTGCATTCGACACCGAACTCTTGAAAATATTTTTAATTCTGCCACTGATTATATCGCTCTTAATATCCTCCGATTTTGTGTTTAAAAGCCTTGCTTTCAACTCATCATGCACCTTGCGAATAATTTCTTTATCGTAGGTCTCTTACCCATGATTTTGCTGGACATATCAACAACGTAAACTTTTGTGCCTACAATTCTTTTATTTGCACTACACTCACATTCTGCAGGATATAATTCTGATCCTTTTTATAGTGCCAACCTTATACCAATCCAATTAGGAATCGAATTACTTCCTTTTTCACGACACTTGCTGGCCAAGTCCAAATAAATTAATTATTCTTTTTCTTTTGTTTAATTCTTATTTCATTTTAACATAACATGGACTGAACCCATTAGCCCAACAATCTCCTTTTCCAGCTGATGAAAAAAGATTGGCTATCCTACATCTCTATCTGAACTCAAATCCTCTTGAAGGATGGGCACGAAATCGTTTAAATAAAAACAATTAACTAAATCAAATACATTAATTTATTTGGTTTGGTCTAATTTTTTTAAAAATTCCATTACTTCGATTCAGTTTAATTTTTAATAAAAAATTTTCGTTTAATTGAATCAAACTAAGTTACTTTAAATTAAACTAAAAATAAATTGATCATATATCAAATTAAATAAAAAATGATTCAAACCTATTTGAAATTTATTATTTATATTAAAAACATACTATTTATATTAAAATATTTAAAAATATATTATAAAATTATTATTTATATTAAATATTTAAAAAATTATTTCTTATCACAATATCAAATTATAATTAAACTAAATCCAATCGGTTCGCTTTAATTTAATTTATATATTTATTTGATTTTATTTAATTTAAATTTTAAAAAATTTTGTTTTTTTAAATTTTTTGCGATTTGAACAGTTATTCCACTCCTAATCCTACCCGCTTGGCACAAGTTTCAACTGTTTTTGCCATCTTTACCCAAGTAACATAATGTTTACAATGTTATTTTCTGCCAAGAAATTCATGCTTTTGCTGTCTTCATTAAATTCATTAACCTTAAAGGATGCTCCCCTTCTCAACAACCTTTAACCTTTTTTTTTTTTTTTTCAATCATCAAGCTTCTTCTTGGTTCTTCCATCTTTCACACTAGACGACCCTTACACTGCTTCTTGTGTAAACTTTATATTTTTGCTCATAGCAATCACCTCTTTCTTCAAACCATCTTTGACATTTTCAATTTATTTTTAATAACCTTTACATTAGTCTTGTACAAATCACAATAAAATTTTCCTTTTATTATAACTAAAGATCCTGTAGTAAGCTTACAGCTTTTATCACCAAAGTTATTATAATAACTTTGTCAGTCTAAAATATGAGTAAAAATTATATTATAACTCAAATTATGTTCTAACTCAAACTTATAATATACCTAATATCTTTCAAAGTGATTATAGAGCCAACAATAATTCTAACTTACATATCACTTATTCTCACAATCTTTTATTTGTCAAATTAACCATATCCATAGTATCAAGATCATTTGCTTTTTCATATTGAAAATTTTCTTTGTAGGAGTAACATGACGAGAAGCTATAAAATCTCCTATTCATTATACATCACTAATAGAATCATGTTCATATATTTTGCCTCTAATCAAAATAGCTTATGCATCATCATCATCATAAATTAAGGTTGCTCTATCATTATATTTTCTTCTTTATCTTCATTTTGTTCATATTTTCAATATCAATAATGTCAATAGGTAGCATTCAACAACTATCTTATGACTGTCTGTAACATGACTATCTTGTTGGTTATTAGTAGCTTCATGGTTAGGTATTTGATGTTGTATGTTGTATTTGACTCATAGAGATAGGAACTGCCAAGAATAGCATTATATGGAAATTCAACATTTGTTGTGTTAGATACCATTCATATAGTGGAAATTGCACCTAATTGTTCATCTATCATTTCCACTATTAAAGTAGTTGCTCCTATGGACTTTAACTATTTTCCTTTTAGGCCCAACAAAGGGGGTATTAACATTTTTGAGATTAGTAAGGATCCTTCCATTGCCTGAAATGCTTACTAAATAAGTAAGTTGACGATGCTCCCATTGTACACCAGAAGCCTTTTTACTAGGTTATTTTGTATCAACCCTTCGATCACTAGCACATCATTGTGTGGTTCTTCAATGTTTCTTCCATCTTCTAGTCTGAATGTGATTTATGGAATTGAAGAGACTCTACTTAGATGAACAAAAAATACCTTTATTCCTTCCAGATTGATGAGGTATTTTCCTTCCAGATTGACGGGGCATGTCACTAGCCATAATGATGTCGGCAGTAGTCTTTTTGGGCCTTTCATCTTCTATTTCTTTAGAGTATGCTTTCTGGGCTCTTTTCCCTTTGAATCTTTAATAAATCTTCTTAAGGCTCTTATTTGGATTAGGCATTTGACTTTTCTCTCTCTCTTTCTCGATCTTAACACTATTTAGTGTTATGGTTGTAGTTTTCATGGAACTTGTAAAATAAACTCTTGTCCCTTCTACTTACCTTTTTCAAATTTAGGTTTTTTAGGATATTAAGTATTCTACACTTTTTTGAAATGTTGATCACCCTATGTTCTTGGCCTATATAGATGGTAAAGTGTGAGGTTACAACATTCAGTGTTGTGCGTTGTCTGGTCTTTTCTCATGGTACTTATTATGGTTCCATTTATCATTGTTCTTTCATTCTTCCACCTTTCTTTCATTTTTCCTTCATCCAACTCGATGTACCTTTGGTCAAGTGCTATCAAGTCTGAATATGTATCTATGGTCTTAGAGTGCAATTTGTCTTTAAGCTTACCAAAGGTCATTCCATAGTGCTTAGCTTCTAACATAGTTTCTATATTGATCATCTTGATCTTCATAGCTTCCTTGTTGAAATTGTCAATGTACTCACGAAGGTTTCCCCTTCGCGTTACTTGCAAGAATGAAGTGAACTAGTTTTTCTCTTTTTAGAGGTGTTAATAGCAAATCTACTGAGGAATACTTCCTTTAGCTCTTTGAATAAACAAATGGACCCAAGCAAATGCTGGAGGTACCATCTTTGGGTAGCCTCGATTAATGTGGTAAGGAACACCTTACAAAAGATGATATATGAGATGTCATTTAGTAACATTATCATTTGAAAATCGATAAGTACATTCAAGGGTCGCATATTATATTGTAGGGAATTCATGGTAAGGAGCTTCCATTTAGCAGAAAATTTTTATCCGTTATTTTCCATCCTAATGGTGACGCGTCCAAGTATTTCTTTACAAATGGCTTGAAATCCTTTCTTTTATGGACTTCTTCATCTTCCTTCTATGTGGGATATGGATTTTTTAAGTTTGTTATCTCTTTATATGAGGTGTTATCATGAGACCAAACTTGTTTTCAACTAGTGACTTTTTTTTTGTATTCATATTTGGTCATTTTAGGATTGGACGCTATTGGACTAGGTTGATTTAACCTAAGTCATGAACCTCTTTTGATCTTGACAATAATGATTGATCAATTCTAATACTTTCACTAAGTGTTGTTTTGCAAATTATAAGTTAATTTTTGTCATTAGAAGTTGGATAAAGTTCAAATCTCCAACCTTGTAAAGTTCACTTTAATTCACGGTGAGTGTATTAAAAATCGTGACTATGAATAAGTCACAAGGAAGGATGAAGCTAGGCTAGAGAAATTCACAGACAACTTTACTGTCGCGATATACCCAAAGTTGGTAAAGCTTTAGTCATAAAATAATTCGCGGTGTGTGTCACATCTGAGTCACGACCGCAACTTTCATAGTGACAAAAGAGAGAACGAAAATCATAATCACAGCTTACCAAGTGTCTCAGGTGTCCATTGAAGATAAAAAATCACGAGGGCAAAAGTTTGTTTGTGACCACAACTCAAGCAGTTAAAGTTTTCTCTTCAAACAAAGGAATTCGAGGTCTTAGTTGAGCCTAAGGCATGGTTGTCTCGCGATTGCGACTTTTGAGAGTGGTTAGAACACAATGGCTATATTTTCCTAGATGACCAACGAAAAGCTGACACGTGGATTAGCCGTTAGACACAAACGAGATTCCTCTATAGAAATTGAAAATTTGCAACCACGAAAAGATAGTAGCAACTGCGAAAAGTGATTGTTTGGTATGAGCAATAAAAACCATTGTAAGAGGTTTTAGTGTGAGCCATTAAAACACTTATAAAAGGTTTTAGTGTGAACCTTGAAAATACTTGTGAGAGGTTTTAAGTGTGAGGCTTGCAAACACTTGTAAGAGGTTTTTATGTGAGCCTAGAAAACACAAGTTGTAAAAGCTTAGTGTGAGCTTGGAAACACCTTTGAGTTGAGTGAAATACCCAATTGTAGAGAATTAGGGAGTGGACGTAGGGTTGGTTAACACTTGAACCACTATAAACTCTTGTATCTATTATTCTCTTCTTCTACTCAACTTCTTAAACACCTTATCCCTCATTTTATTTTTTAATTGAACACTAATTCAACCCCTCTTTTTAGTGCCCTAGGCCAATAAATAGTATCAGAGCCAAGTCTCATAAATAAACCTTAATTGGTGAGCAAAGATCATGACATAAGAGGGAATCCACTCACACCTCAAACCTTATTTTGATGGATTTGATTATGCTTATTAGACGTATAGGATGAAGATTTATCTTGATACAGATGTAGTGAATCTTTGGGATGTTATAGTCAAAGAATGGAAGCCA
The DNA here is from genome assembly GCA_949677035.1 of Omphalea diandra. Taxonomy (NCBI): domain Eukaryota; kingdom Viridiplantae; phylum Streptophyta; class Magnoliopsida; order Malpighiales; family Euphorbiaceae; genus Omphalea; species Omphalea diandra. The sequence goes on along the minus strand of CATIWR010240736.1, from coordinate 26,567 downwards.
CCCACCAAAGTAGTGGATGGAAATTAAGAAATCATTCCAAGAGAAGCATGGGTTAAAGCCCGTAAAAGGTCAAATGATAAGAACAAAAAAGCCATGAAAATTCTTCTAAGCTCTCTCTCAAGGGAAGAGATTGGAAGAGTACAACATTGCCAAACAACTCATGCCATATGGAAGACCTTAGAAAACTATCATGAGGGCACAACACTTGTGAAATCAAGTAGGTTGGAAATGTATGTGACCAAATGAGAGCTCTTCATGATGAAAGACCATGAAAGCATCACCAAAATGCCAAATAGAGTTCTTTCTATTGTCACAAACATGAAGAAATTTAGAAGGACTCTCACCAACTATGAGGTAAATACTAAAATCCTTAAAACTCTTTCATTAGATAAATTTGGTACAAAAGTATGCAACATTCAAGAGTCCAATCTGGAGAATGAGAAGGTTCCTATGGTTATTTTAATAAGCAAACTTTTAACTCATGAGTTAGCCTTAAAAAAGATAAGCAAATGAAGAAATTGAGAGGCCAAGGAGAAAAATCAAGAAAGCTTGAAAGAAAAACCTTGGCACTCAAATCTTAAACCAAAAAGAAGGAAGTGGAAACTACCTCAAGTGAAGAAGAGAGTGACAAAGAAGAAGAAGAGCTAGCAATACTCTCTAGAAGGACTAAGGAGCTCATTAGAAGAAGAAAATAAAGAAGGAACTACAAAAAGACAACTCTTAATGACAAGTCACTTGTTATGAGTGTGGCAAGCAAGGTCACATCAAATACGATTGTCCTAAGCTAAAGAATAAGAAGCAAGGGGATAAAGAGAAGACAAAAAGCTTCAAAGCCATTTAGGATGATAACTCAAGTGAGGATGAAGAGATTGCCAACATATGCTTTATGGCTCAAGAAGACTCTCCTAATGAGGTAAGCATTTCATCTCATTCTCATTCAGATTATGATAACTTAGATGATGTAGATGAAGAGCTTCTATAAGCTCTCACTATAAGATGTGATAATTATAAGTCACAAATGAAATCTTACAAGAGAAAATGCTCTCAAAATTAGAGGATGATTACAAATCCTTTAATGATCTTGTAAGTGAATTAGGGACTTCAAATGAAAAACTCAAAAAATCAATAGAAAATCTTTCCAAATCATCTTTATCATTAGCTTCATTAAGAAAAGAGAATGATTCTCTAAAGGGAAAAGTCATTGAGCGTAGAAGCTCTATCTCTAAATTTCATAAGGGTAAGGAAACTTTGGATACACTCATAGTATCACAAAGGCCACCTTTAATTAGACATAGTTTTGGCTTTAATGGAGCCTCATCATCCACATCATCACCTACTACATTTGTTAGACCAACAACACCTTAAACCTCAAGTGATGAGATCATGAGGAAGCAAAGTGCTCTAAGGACTAAATTTCCAATGCCAAAAGGCAAAGGGAAAGCACAAAATGGCCCAAGGCCTACTTCAATAAAGGCTAATCATGCTTACATGTATAATAAGAAACATGCTTACACACACAAACACAAATAATTCTCTACTTCTTTGTATCACTCATGCACTTGCATACATTTCCATAACTAAAATATGAGAAAGTCTCCTACTCATACTAAGATTGTGCATAGGAGAAAGACTCAGAAGTCTAAACTCCAATGTCACTATTGCATGAAGTATGGACATGTTGTCCCTAGGCACCAAGAAGGGGGGTTGAATTGGTGAATAAAAATTTCAAAAACAAAGATAAACAGGAGAAGAAAGAGTAGAAGAGAGACAATCAATTTATAGTGGTTCGGGTATAATTGACCCTACGTCCACTATCTAATTAATCAATTGGGTATTTCACTATCTCAATGGTGTTTTCAAGCTCACACTCAACTTATACAACTTTTGTTTTGATGGCTAACACAAAACCTTACAACAATGTGTTTTTAGGCTAACACAAAACCTTACAACAATGTGTTTTTAGGCTAACACAAAACCTCACTTAAGTGTTTCACTAGGCTCACACTTAAAACCTTTCTAGAAGTGTTTTAACAGGCTAACACAAAACCTCACTACTTGGTGTTTAATGCTCACACCTAACAATTACAATTTCATAAAGAAGATGAAGAAAATGAGTAGCAAAGATTGAGAGCTTTAATCACTTGTAACAAATTCCTTAGCAACCTTATTCATGACTGTTTAGTGGAGTATTTATAGCCAAACTTCACCAAAGAGACATTTTATATCATAGCTCATCAAATCTTTGAGACATGCTTGACAGATTTTGCATTAAATGCTTATCAGGATGAAATCGCGGTCGCTACTGCATTTCGTGGTCGCAAAATCCAAATTCTTCAAGGGAAATCTAGTTTGTGTCTAACGGCTAGTCCACGTGGCAGCTTCTTATTAGTTTACTAGGAAAATATAGCCGTTGTCTTTTACCTACTTTTAGAAGTTGCAGTCGCAAGTTTTCTTGCACAGGCCGCGACAGAGGACGCTAATCCATCTGCTAAAGTGGTCAACTTTCTTCTACAGGGTTCGTGGTCGCTACCAATAAGATGCCTCCGCGAAATTTGACTTCCAACAGTCTTCTACGACACTTGTCAAGCTGTGGTTGTGGACTTGCTTCCCTCTTGAGTTACTTTGAAATTCGTGGTCGCAACTAAGGCTTGACCTTCACCGTGAATTCGTCTGTCACATTTTGGCTTCTTCTTTTCCAAAGGTCGCGGCCAAGAATGGCTCCGCGATTCTGCCTGCTTGAATTTCAGCATGTCTTAACTTAAGTCGCGGTCGTGAATCCTAGATTGCGGTCGCGATTTACATGTCACTTTGGAGTTTATCAACTCCTCGCATTTCTTCTTGAGAGATTGATTCATTTCTGCAAAATCAACACTTATTTGAAATATTAGTGATGATCAATCTATTTTGTCAAGATCAAAAGAGGTTCTAAACTTAGGATTAATCATCCTAGTCCAACATAATGCTTGAAGTTGAGATCTAGTACTTACTCCTTTAGATGTCTCACTAATAATTAGATCTTTTGGGTGATGTTTGAAGAATCTCCAATCCTTAAGAAGATCTTGAGCTGGAATTTCTACTTGTTATGGTTGTGATTCCTTTTCTTCTTTTAATGACTTGTTTTCTTCAAAGTTAATCATCATTTCTTGTGGAGTTAAATCTAGCTCCAATTTCTCAAAGTCACCTGCAAGATTATCAGTAAGAGAACCTTTCTTAAGATCAAGTTTACTAAATTTATCAAACACAATATTCATAGACTCTTCAACCATAGTACTCTTATAGAAAACACTATAGGCCTTACTAAAGGTGGAATAATCTAAAAAAATACTTTCATTTGTTTTAAAATCAAAGTTTTCAAGGTTGTCCTTAGTATTTAAAATGTAGCATTTGCATCCAAAAACTCTTAGGTATGAAATCTTAAGTTTTCTACCATTCCAAAGCTCATAAGAAGTTTTGTTGAGAATGGGTCTTTTGAAAACATGAATAGCAATATAATAAGAAGTATTGATGTCTTCAGCCTAAAAGTAATTAGGTAAAGAATATTCATTGAGCATGGCTCTAGCCATCTCTACTAATATTCTATTTTTCCTCTGTATAATCCATTTCATTGTGGTGTTCTTAGTAGCAGAAAAATTATGAGAAATCACATTCTCTAGGCAATAAGTTTCAAAAGAAACATTTTGAAATTCCTTTCCATGGTCACTTCTTATAGAAGAGATGAAGTAACTTTTTTCATTTTGAACTCTTTTTGCAAAACTTTTAAAAGCATCAAAGTGTCATTCATATGAGCTAGAAAGGACACTCAAGTAAACCTAAAGTAATCATCAACTAGGACAATTGCATAATACTTTCTACCTAAACTAGCACTCTTAGTAGGTCCAACCAAGTCCATATGGATAAATTGAAGAGGTCTAGATATACTTACAACATTCTTTATCTTCAAAGAAGTTTAATGTTGCTTCCCTATTTAGTAAGGTCCACAAGTCTTGTCCTTTGAGAATTTTAGCTTAGGAAGACCTTCCACTAGCTCTCCTTTAGATAGGCTTTGTAAGAGCTCCATGTTAGGATGACTAAGTCTTTTATGTCATAGCCAAGCTTCATTGCTAAGAGACACAAGACACTTGAAAGGTTGGTTATCCAACTTGTTTAAATTAATTTAATAGGTATTGCTCATCCTTTCTTATCCATCAAAGTGGTATCCCGACACTCTCTAGGGTCAAAGGTGACTTTATTACCTTTATCACATAATTAACTTACACTAAGCAAATTATATTGTAAACCATCTATTAAAAGAGCATTATCAATAAGTGAACAACCATTCTTATCAATTGTTCCAATGTCAATTACCTTACCCTTAACATTGTTTTCAAAAGTGACATTGCCACCTTCCTTCTCCTTTATGGCTATGAATAGCTTTTTGTTGCCCATCATATGTTTTTAGCACCCACTATCCACATGCCAATCATTGTCTTCATTGGTGGCTGCCATACAATCCTCATTAGAAGAGTCTTCTTGTGTCATGAAACATAAATTTATCACTTCCTCATCTTTATCCTCTTCACTAAAGTTGTCATCCCAAGTGGCTTTGAAACTTTTCTTCTTTTTTTTTTTTTGTCTCTTTTCTTTTTCTTCTTTAACTTAGGGCAATCATATTTTATGTGGCCTTGCTCGTTACACTCATAGCATGTTACTTCAGTTTTCTTTTCTTTGAGGTTAGGAGATGCCTTCTTGAAGTTCCTTTTATCTTTCCTTCTTCTGATCAACTCCTCAGTCCTTTTAGAAAGCATGGCTAGCTCCTTCTCTTCTTTTTCACTATCATCATCACTTTAGATAGCCTCTACTTCTTTGTCCTTAGTAAAGGATTTGAGGGCCAAGGTCTTCTTCTCTGTTTTCTCATTCTTGTCCCCTTACCCTCTCATCTTCTTCATCTCCTCATCCATTTTCAAGGCTAGCTCATGAGCAAAAAGCTTTCCTATGATGACATATGTTAGCACTTTTTCAATTTTTGGATTTAACTCTTGAATACTATATATCCTAGCACCAAACTTCTCAAGAGGTAAGGATTTATGTATTTTGGTGTTTACCTCATGATTGGTGAGTACTTTTCTAAATTTCTTCATGTTTGTGATGATGGATGGGAGTCGATTCATCATATCGGTGATGTTTTCATTATCTTTCATCATGAAAAGATCTCATTCAGTCACATATATCTCTAATTTGTTGGATTTCACCAAAGTTATACCTTCATTATAATTCTCCAAAGCTTTCCAAATACCATGGGCTGTGAGGTAATGTTGTACTCTTCCTATTTCTTCCTTTGATAAAAAGCTAAGAAGAATTGTCATTGCCCTTTTGTTCCTCCCATTTGATCTTTTATAAGCTTCCACCCATTCCCCTATTGGGATTAACTTTTTACTTTAATCAACCACCTTAGTAGGAGGTTTCCACTCTTTTGCCATAATATCCCAAAGATCCACCACATTGCTATCCAAATATATCTCCATCTTATACTTTCAATGCATATAGTCGGATCCATCGAAGTATGGCTTGAGATAAGTGTGGATTCCTTCTTGTGCCATTTGTCTTTACTCACTCAATTAAGGGTTTCATTGAGACTTTGCTCTGATACCACTTGTTGGCTCTTGAGCACTAAGAAAAAGGGGGTTGAATTGGTGAGGAATTTAAAAATTGAGAAGAAAGATGAAGAATTTGGAAATAGAAGAAGTAGAAGAAGAAATTAACACATAATATTTTATAATGGTTCGGGTGTTAATGAACCATACATTCACTCCCCAATTCCTCATAATTGGGTGTTCCACTAACATTAAATGGTGTTTCCAAGCTCACATAAAACTCGTACACTTTATATTTTATGGCTCACATATAATCTTACAACTTGTATTTTAAGGCTCACACAAAAACCTCTCTAGTGTTTTCCCAAGGGCTCACACTTAACTTATTACAAGAATTTTTAAACTAGGCTAACTCTCAAATACAATAAAAATGATGTTTAATGCTCACACCCAACAATATCAACTCACATACAATAAATTAAAGATGAGAAACAAAATTGCAAAAGTTTGACTATATTTAATGTTTCTTGCATTCATGTTTGTTTGGCGGAGTATTTATAAACCATAACCACCAAAGAGACATTACTAAGAATCTATGTCTAAATCTCTAAGGCAAGCTAGTAGATCTTGCATTAAATGCCTGTCAAACACCATTTGTGGTGGTGACTGATGAGTCATGGTCGCGATTTCACTTTTTATGCTAAAAAGTTAAAATCACTGTAGAGAACTCTGTTTGTATCTAACAACTAGTCCACGTGACATGTTATCATTGGTATTTCAAGAAAAATAGTCATTATGTTCTTCTAACTAACCAAAAGTAGCGGTCGAGATTTAATTTCTTCTTAAACGCAACTGGCACCTTAAATTTATCCTTTTGATAAGGAGAAATTGCTTCAGTAGCTTAAGGTCTCGAAGGTTATTTCACCTCGTGAATTTTAATATGTCAATGGTTATCTTAGACACTTGGCAAGCTCTGGTCATGTATTCGGTTCCTTCTTAGTAACTCTAAAATTTACGATCGTGATTCCTAGTGCGAGGTCTACAGTGAATTCAACTATTTGGTTTTCATTCTTTTCTTGCGTAGGTCACGACAATGATTTCTTCTGCAAATTCATATAGACTAGTCATTCATTCTTCTTGCAATGTTGAGGTGGCAAATTTAAAGTTCTTAGCCGCGAATTAGGGTGTCTTTCATAAAGCTTGAGACTTAGACTTCCATCCAACTTCTAATGCATACCTATCTTAAAAACTATATAATCAACACTTAAAAATGATGTTGGAATATATCAATATACATTATCAAGATTAAAAGAGAGTTTTGAGTGAGATTTGACCAACCTAGTCCAACATTTGAGTTGTACAAAAAGATATACAAAGCTAGATAACAAGCGAAAGCCCTATGAGGTGGAGATCCTCCATTATAAGTGTGGGTCCATGATGGTTTAGATGCCCAAAAAGCCTAAAGAAAGGCAACCCAATGAGGAGTCACTCAAAGCACTAAGAGATAAGGTCGAAGTAAATATGGTATGATTGTTACCTTTTGAGTTTTTTTACTAAACTTAGGCAGTGGACTAGACTTGAGGGGATGCGATCTGCCTAAGCTCATATGATGAAAATGAAGACAAGGTCACAATGGTCACTTTACATCAACCTCTATTATCTTAAACAAATCATATTAGACAATTATATATAAAGACCAAGTTGAACTCTATCCCAATCTATAGGGTTTTTATGGAAAATGGGTCTAATGTATCAATCATACCCACTAAATTCTTAAAGTAGATCAGTCTCACTAAAGATCAAGTTAACAGGTCGATATGTCTACGAAAGACTTCAAAGGGGATAAGGACCCTAGTCAATGGATATATCGAGCTAGACCTAAAGATTGGGAGATATACCACTAAAGAATGCATTTTTTTGTGTTTGATGTGGATGATAGCTACAACTTATTATTGGGAAGAGATTGGATATATGCTAATTGTGTCATTATGTTAACTTTGACCAAATGATAAAGGTTTGGAGACCTAATGGCAAGATAGAGGTCATTTATAGGGCCCTCAATCCTTTTAGTGAAGTATTCCACTCGGTAGATATAATGACGTACCAAGGTGAGCAGATTTCAAGAACATAGTCAAAAGGGCATCTTAGAACAAAATTGTTACAAAGCCTGATCGACTCAGGTTCTTAATATTTAAACTTGAGTGGCTAGCCTCAATTAACATTAAAGGTTGCTCATCAGTTATTAAATCTTATGGTATTGTTGGCCAAGATGAAGGAATGCCCTAAAAAAATCAAGAGGTTAATCTTGGAGTACAACTCTCTCACCTCAGCCGAGTGTATCTCGGAAAATGAGCAAGATTATCACACAACTCAATTACGGGTGTTAGATCTTAAAATTACACTTAGAAAAACTTTATGATCAACAAGCCGAGACGCAATACCTTTTAAAAGAAATAAACTTGGGAATTGAAGACTTACCTCGACCAATATTCATTAATGCAAAGTTAAATGTTGAGTTTAAAGCCAAATTAATAGCATTGATTGAGAAGTACATAGATTGTTTTACTTAGGACACTTAGAAATGCCTGGTTTAGATTGGTCACTTATAGAACATTGATTGCCCATCAAGAAAGGTTTTCAGCCATTCAAGTAGCCCATCAAGAGGATGTCTAACAAAGTAGAAGAGTTAGTAATAGAAAAGATTAAAAGACCATTGGCTGTTAGGTTTGTCAGGACGACCACGTATGTGGAATGGGTCTCTAATATTGTCTTGATCATCAAGAAAACTGGGAAGCTGAGAATTTATATGAACTTTAAAAAATTAAATCTAGCCAGCCCAAGGATGAATATCCCATGCCCATTGCCTACATGATGATAGATGAGACAACATACAACATGATCCTCAGCTTAATAAATGGGCACTCTAGGTATAATCAAATGAAAATTGTTGATGAAGATGTAAGCAAAATAGACTTTAAGTGCCCAGGACCAATTGGTGCCCATGAATGGATTGTCAAAGGGAGATGAATAATATTTTCCATAATATGATTGGGAAATGCATGAAAGTATAAATTGATGATGTGGTGGTGAATTCCTAAAGTGAAAAAGATCACTTGGTCAAACTTAAAAAGTCATTTAAGCAAATAAGAGAACACAAGCTTAAAATGAATCCTTTCAAGTGTGCAATTAAAGTTTCGACTGATAATTTCCTTCACATTTTGGTTCATTGGAATGGTACAGAGATTGATCAGAACAAAGCCAAGGCTATTATAGAAACAAAGCCTTTATCTAATAAGAAAAAGTTGTAGAGACTAATCAGCCAAATCAATTTCATAAGGAGGTTCATATTGAATATTGTTAGGCAACTAAGTATTTGGGCTCCTTTACTTAAGCTTAAAGACTAAAAGGAGTTTGTGTTAAGCCACAAGCATTATAGGGTTTTTGATGAAATTAAAAGGTACTTGACTTGACCTCCAGTCATGACGCCACCTAGGCCGAATATTCCTTTGTTGCTATATCTTTCAGCTAATAAAGTCTCAACAGGTTACATGTTGGCTCAATAACAAGATGGAGTTAAAAGGGCAGTGTATTATTTAAACAGACTGCTCACCCTATAAAGTAGAGACATTCAACCATGGAGAAGTTATGCTTGATGTTACATTTTGCCTGCATAAAACTACGATATTACATGCTCACCATAGTAGTCTTAGTCTTATGCAAAATAAATATTCTCAGGTACATTCTCTTTTGGCTATTGTTGAGAAATAAGGCAGGCAAATGGGTTATCGCTATTTTTGAGTTCGCTCTATAATATGTACCCTAAAAGGCAGTGAAAGAGTAGGCACTTGCTAATTTCTTGGTCGACCATCTATGCTTAGACATCCTATAGGAACCTATAAATGAGATTAGCTATGTTGAGTACTTACCTTGGCGATTATGGCTTGATGGGTAAAAAACAATGAGTTTGGTCAAAGTAGGCATTATTTTGCAATCACCAAAAGGCCTTATGACTAAGTTATCTTTGGTACTTGATTTTCCTTGTACCAATTATTAGGTAGAATATGAGGCCTTAATCTTCACCTTAGAGATATTGGTCAAAATAGGGGTAAGGTCTGTAAAGGTAAAGGGAGAATCTTTGCTGGTGGTGAACCAAGTCAGTGGTACATACAAATGTGAGTCACCCAACCTTATTGCTTACTATAATAAAGCATCTTGGTTCGTGTTTGTTGAACAATATGGTAATGCATAAATGAATGTGTTAACTCAAGTTGCCAGTGGTTTTTAGCAAAGATATCAGACAACCCTAATATGGCGTTGCTTAAAGTCAGTGTTATGTAAAAGGTCAATAATGGAATCGACTAACTAATAGATACAAATGTGTAATCTTGACTTTGCTATAGATTAGAGGCAGGAGATCACCTCATACTTAAAAGATCTTAGTGTTTTGATTGATCCACACGTACATCATCGAGCAACCAAGTTTTGTTACCAACCTAGAGAGTTGTATCATTAATGTTTAGATGGTGAGATCTTTTTATGCATAAGACCAAAATAAGCTATGGTGGTGGTGGTTGAGGTTCATGACAGGATGACAAGCTCACATTAGTTAGGGAGGATGATGAAGAAGTAGTAAAAAATGGTTATTATTGGCTGACAATGGAGAAGGATTGCTTTGATTATGCTAAAGGGTATCAAACATGTCAAAAATATGGGCCAATCCAGCATCTCCTAGTAGAGGAGCTACATTCAACCATCAAACCTTAACCTTTTAGAGGATGGGTGATGGGTCTTTTTAGAAAAATTTTCCCACCATCTTCAAACCACCATGTTTTCATCATTATGGCAACAAACTACTTTATCAAATGGGTGGAAGCAATGCCACTCAATATGGCTAATTAGGTTTCAGTCATCAAGTTTTTAAGGACAATATTTTCCATAGGCATGGTTTTTTAAAGACCATCACCACAGACTAAGGCACGATCTTTATAGGGGAAAACGTCCAATAGTTTTGTTAAAAGCATGAAAAGGTCAAACTACTTCACTTAGTACCTTACTATACTCAGGCCAATGGGCAAGTAGAAGCAATGAATAAGGCTATTAAGATGAATATTTAGAAGATAATGGAAGGCAACCCTAGAGTTTGGCATGAGCTATTGTCTGAGACTCTTTGGGTAAGACGAATTACCATAAAAATAGCAGTAGTTGTAACCTCATTTCAGTTGGTTTATGGGCATGAAGCAATGATTCCAGCTGAATTAATTATTTGATCAGGAGGATACATCAAATAGAGCTCACATTAGGCTAATACAATTAAGCCATGATGGAAGAAATTGAGGCCTTGGATGAGGTAAGGTTGAGGGTTCTTGATCATCTCCAAGTCTAGAAGACGAAAGTTGAGCAACCATAGAACAAATGCCTAAGGCCTATGAATTTTAGCAAGGACGACTTGGTATAAAAAAAAAAGTCATTTTCCCAATGAGATAAAAGGACAATGCACTTGGGAAGTGTCTCCAAATTGTGAAGGTCCTTATGTTATTACAGATGTTTTGAGAAATGGAGCATACCACATGGTTGATCAAGATGGGGAAATTCAAGAATGCTTAATAAACTTCAGGTTTCTCAAGCAATATTGGCCATTAATTTTGGAAGGTATGGATCACTCTATATTCAAAGGTAAGAGGCTTGTAATCTTCATTCACTTGGCCAATTATAGTTGGATTCAATTTTTATCTATTTGAATTAGTTAAAGTCAGTTATATACTTGTAGCATATAATATATTTGGCCAAACTAATTATAAAGTTAACTATTCTTCGACTAAGGTTTTAGAATAGAATTACATTTCACCGATATGAAATCTCTGGCCAACATATTTATCAGTGAATATTAGGAATAATTATTTGTATTTTGGCCTTAATACTTGACTTTTTTAATAAAGTGTTCCTTGACCAATTATATAAGTATCTATTGATTTGTTCTCATGGTTATATTATTGGATTATTGGACAAATATTGGTGTAATAGTAAGCAAAATGCGAAAATAACATTTTAATTCACAAAAAAATTATAAAATGCAATGCTTCTATTGTCCAAAAATAAGAGCATTTGTCTAACAATAGTATAAAATTTTAAGAAAAAGGAAAAAGAGAACATAAAATTACACAAGGCTGATCGATTATCTCCAAAGTAATTGGAATTTAAAATTGACCAAATGTTTGGTAATTGAGGACATGGACTCTTAGGTCGATTTCTTCATTTTTCTCTTCCATATTTAGTTTCTTCTTCAGTTGTTTCTTTTAGGCTATTCACTTAATAGTATATTGTGCTAAATTTTTCAGTTTAGTTTTCTGTTCTCGGTGAGTTGCCCTTACTTTGGCTAAAGCATCTGAGAGATTTATCTCTTTCTCTCTTAAGGGCATGACATCCTCTTAAAATACTTTAATTGTTGCCCTAGTCTAGGTGATTTCCCATTCTAGACACGAAGCCTCATTTATGGACTTGGTCACTTAAGTGAACACAAATTGGCTTGAGTTAGGTTGCCCACCAAGGTAGAAAGCTCTTCCTTGAAGTTCTGCAAAGCTTTTGCTAAACAACGCTTATCTTAACCTTAGTGGCATTGTCAGAAATAAAGTCTAAGTCTTTGTAAAGGGTCATATATTGAACTGGGTCCAAGAGTGTCTTGGTGGAAAACTTAGAGATGTGTTGGAGACATGCTTTAACCTCCTCTAAGTAAGAAGAAACTTTGGTCACGATGTCCTCCATTTTGCTCTCAAACTTGCCCTCTAGGTCTTCTTATGTTCATCCAAATTCCTGCAAAAGCAAAAAGGGGTTAACTAGGATATAAAGCAAACATTTGAGGATAAGGTTAAAAAGATCTATACCTCTATTAAGTAAGCAGACTCTAACACTTTGGTTGATTTAGAGGTATTTACCTTTTTGGCCACTAGCCTTTTGCCTATAACCTTGTTAGTTAAGATTAAAAGTTTAGGACTATCAGTAGGCTACAGGGAAGGTTGTGGCTCAATTAAGGGAGAGAGCTAGGAATACACTAATAAGGTAAAAGAACCCCAAAAAGTGTCCTTGGCATTTATCTTAGGCAATGTCTCCATTACAAGACTCCTCATGTTGATCCTTAAAGCTAGGAACTTGGAGCTTTTTGTTATTGTTTTAAGTTTTTTCTTAGTTGGCTCAATTGAGTCACCCAAATCTGCACATACCAAGTCAAGTATTTCTTTGGGAATGGCTTCTGCAAAAAGACAAGCAAATCATATAAAGTGCTAAGAAGAAAATTGTTGGCATAAACATAATTACCTCCACAAGTGAAATTTGTATCTAAGAGTATTTTTTCACCAAGGACAAGTTGTTTAGCTCAAGGCTCATCCAAATAAAGTTTAGTCAATGTTAAACAACTGTACTTCTTTCTTTCTTCTAGCATAAGGACTATTCTAATTATGCTGAATCAAACATCTAGAATGGGTGGGTGACAGTTAATCCAAGGCCTTTAAAAAAAATTGAGGCTAGACTATAAGCATGTTATTTTCCTTTCAGTAGATGTACCTCTTCTGATAATGAATGAACTAGTCTTGTATGAACTTGTCCTTAATGATTCGTACTCTTTCAACATTATATTTCACTCAAGGTTATTTTATTTAAAACCATAAAATTATTCAAAGGTAAGGGTCTCAACAATGTGCTAACATTTAGACTTTGGTTGCTCCTACATAAAAGAAGAAGTCAATTCAATTGGCAATGGTTTGGGAAAGGTTTGTAAAGATAAATTATCTTTCGCTAATTAACCCATCCAAAACTTCATAGTCCTAGCCCACTGATTAGCAAAAATAGAAGAAGTCTCATTTAGAATTTCCCATTCATCCATAAGCAACAACTCCTTCCTATGTTCATTAATGGTTGAGATCATGTGCAAGATTCTCAAATCTTTGATCTTTTGTTGTTTATAAGGTTTTCCTTGATTGAATGAATATGTGAATGGTGTCAATATTAGTTGGACAAGCCTAAACTGCTAGCTAAAGTAATAGGGATTGTATACTTCCACTGCATATCTATTATTTCTATTATGTTCAAGGAAGCAAGGGAAGTACAAGTCCCTGACAATGAGGTAACTAGCCCAGTTTTGGCACCACTTGTCCATTTTCTCATCCATGTTGGGATCATAAGTGCTTACGTCTTTGTAGGAGAATTTGGTATAATTAGAACCAAATAGGGATGGGCAAAGCTGATGACATAGATATTTTCTATCATTTGTATAGAAGAAGAAGAAGTAAGAGAAGTTGTTGCCTAGAGGAAAGAATTACTTCATCCATTAGCCATAGTTTATGTTAGTTATATACCTTAGGCCATTGATTATAATGGATATTTTTTTAATAATGTCATGGTTGCATTTTATTAAATATGTTTTTTATTTATTGCTAAATGATAAATTCCATGAATAGTTATTTTTATCTAATATCATCAAGTAAGTGACATGATAGTAAAATGTTTAGGTGTAAAGAATTTTATTCTAAATTGTCCATAGTCAGTCAATATTGTTAGGATAATAACGAATGGAAACTAGTATATGTTTTGATCGATAACTATGTTTGACTAGTCATGAATTTGTGATATTAAGTCAAACACATAAATACATGTTTAAGAAACATTGTATTGGACTAACCCGTTATAAGAACACTACATGGATAAATTGTCATAAGTGATTTTCATGCAATAATATTAACTTAATCCTCTGACCTAAAAATCATCATGGATTCCAATATGATGAACTTTATGTTTTGATATAGTCTAACATTATCTTTAATGGGATGATTAAATATACTGATATTGGACATGAAGTAAATCATATAGAGAACTATGAGTGATTAAGAAGGAATTTGTCCCCCATGTATTTATGAGATATATATCTCTGGGCCCCTCAATAAGTTAGACTGAAGAGATTCTGCTTGGAGATTAAGATATAATTGAACTATATAAGAATGATATGATTTATACCTTATGTTCAATTGAGATATAATATGACAAAAGGATTATAATACTATTTGTAAAATAGGTTAGGTTGGATTATTGACCTTTAAATAATTTGAGGAGTCATATGTCTTGCTAGAGACTACTTATGACTTGTGGGTTAGAAATAGGTTTTGACCCATTGCTAATATTGTGTGAACCTACAAGGTTGCACACTTAAAATAGGGCCAAAACGAAATGGTATTTTTTGCTTTCTCTCTAGGTATATATTATCTTGATATTTAAATATCCTTTTCATTTTAAGGTTAAAACAAAATAAGATATAATCTCATATGTATCTTTAAGATATAGAGTTGGCATAAATATCTCAATGATTAAGATATATATGTAAGTTTAGAGTTTTTTTACAGTAAGTGAGAACATTCATATTGCCTTTTTAAAAAACATTTTAAAAAGAGAGAGAGAGAGAGACCCTAATGCTAGCACACTACTCACCTTGGATAGTACTTGTTTATGTGGATACCTGCAGAGGATGTTCATGATTCTGGTAGTGTTTGAATCTGACGATATAAACTCTAAGCTTGAGATTAGGAGTTATCGATGTAAACCCCTTATCTACCTTCCAACGATCTTACATCTCTTGTCCAAAATTGGTAAGATTTTCGCATCCTTCTTTTAAGTTTAATCGAATCACATGGATCCTTAGTGGGTTTTTATGTAGAAAAATTTTTATTTTTTCATTGTGCTCATTCTACAAGTCCAAATGCTTGGGATGAAAGAAGGGAGAGGTTGAGGGTCCTAATGGATAGTTGTAGAAAGTAAACCAAAAGTTAGAACTAAACCATCCATAGTAGATTGCCTATGGATTCAAAGGTATCTCATTCTTTAGTAGGCAAAAAACCATGAAGTCTCTAGCATATATAGGCAAGAATGGAAGGACCTAGAGCTAAATATTTACCACATGGAAGAGTGATGGCTATGTTAAGATATTGCTTTGTTACTTTCTTTGAAGGAGAATAGAAAACATATTTAAACAACCAATACAACAAAAATGTTACATGTTTGCTTATAAAAAGGGAATTATCTTATTTTTTATTGTTCTTTATGAAAGTTGTAAAGCTAGAACTAAAAAAGTTTATGTCAATCTCTTCTTGGTCAACTTCTAAAGTGGCTAAAGTTTTTTCACCAACTATGGGAATATTGAATAAAGTGACCAAGTTATAAAGGCTAATTGACATTAGGCCAAAAAGAGAAAAAGAAATAGTTGGCTAACCTTGACTAGAAAAAGAGGTGAAATTAAAGAAAGAGTTATGAACAAGAATACAGTTGAGTTAAGTGAGAATTGCAAGAGGTCATGAATACCTACTCCCATCCAAAGTTTGGAGAAAGTAGAAGCCATCCTATTAAACCAAGGTATGTACTCTAAACTGAATGATCGACCAAGTATTTATAGGCGAAGCTTTATTTTACATAATTTTATCAATCATTCTATAAAATCTAGGGAGATCTTTATTAGTAAAGAATAAGTTTGTATTATAAAAGTCTCCATGATAATCAAAGGTAGACCCTAGACCATAAGCTGGAGAAAAGTAAAAGGTATTATTACCTAATGATCAAAAGGGAAGTTCTCTAGATTTTTCTTGAAACCCTGGTACAACTCCTCAAGGGTGGCTTTTTGGACTGATTCCTTTGCCTTTATCATTTGTGATTAAGAGGGATTAGGATTTTAGTTAAGAAAAGAAAATGTTTGAAAGAAGGACTTATTCAAAGAATTGGAGTTTTAGAGAAAGAAGGTTTAAGAAACACTGTAAATGGAATGTGAAAATGACTACTTCTCAAAAGTAATTACAAGTGGAGGTGAAGGTGAAAAGTCTCTGAAAAATTCAAACTTTAAATTCTTGGCACCAAAACAATTGGAGTAACCAAGTGATTTTACATATTTTTCCATTTCAACTCTCAAGAACTTCTAGAAGGTACATCTTTTAACTCCTACAAATGGAAAATTTAACCAAGTATGATAGTTGAAAACATATTTGTAAACTTTATAAGATCATTGGGCGAGTAATTTTTAGACTAATTAATAAGTAATCTAAGGCCAATTTTCGCCTAAAGGTAGTGAATATATGAATTATTACTTTTCCAAAACAAGTGAGCATTCATGATCGATTTGTTCTTAAGAGAGGAAATTTTTGACTACTTACGTATAAGCTGATAGACAAGGATCGCTTAAGAGGTGTAGTAAAACAATTTTAGGCAAAGTCATCATTCATGAGTTAGGCAAATCCTAGTTTCCAAAGGTTTATTTTCGCTATCATAGTCTTCTTAAGTGAACAATTTTTTAAGGGCCAAGGCTTTTGAACATTAGTTGAGCATTGCTCAAGTAGAAAGCTTTAAGCAAGACATTTCCCAATAGTCAAAAGTATTGATGGCTATTGAGTATTATTTTAGAGGTGAACTTTGGGTGAAATTTATTCTTATGAAGAGGATCCTTGGGCGAATTAAACCGCTGCTAGGATGTTATATGGCTGAATGTTATCTAACACATCACTTAAAGATCTTGGGTGAATGGGTTTGGGTCTTTAGATAAGGCTTTATTCCCTTTGAATATATCACTTAAGTGATGTTTTATTATTAGGCGAATGAGGCCTTTACTGGATACAATTCTATAATTTAGTTTTGAGATTATAAAATTATAAGAGAGCATTGTTTACACCCAATCTCATTTTAGTAGACTTTTGGGCTTGGATTTTGCTTATACGAAGAGACTTGATGGGCTTTGTGAAGTTTTTAAAGTTTGTTCTTAACCTTCGCTCTGGATTCATAGGCCTTTAGGTTTCAATGAACACATTATCTTACAGGCTATGGCTCAGCCCATTATAGTAGCATATAAGATTAAAAGATGTTTTTATGTTGGCTAGTGTTGTATTCATATTAAACTTACATTTGTAATATGACTCTTATATAACACTTATATATAAGCCATTGTAACGTGTAAAAATACAATATTATTTTCTCTAGATCTAATTCTTTATTTTCTTCTTCTCTTTAATTACTGTTCTTGGTTGGCAATGATCTTTGCTTAAATACCATTTGAGTTGATGGTATTTTGCCTATATACTCATCCATCTTATTGATGGTTTCAATATCTATACATTAGGCCCCAATTAACCCCTGTTAATTGGTTTTAATTAATTTATACTTGTGTTTTGAGAATTGATACTGACAGTACCTAGCAACAAGATCTGAAATTATTAAATTTGCTTTTGAGTTTTTTAGGGGTAGTAGATACCTTAATAGGTGATAGGAATCTCTTTAATGGCCAAAGAAAAAGTTGTGGTAGAAGTCTAAGAAAAGGCAAGTTCGACAAATTTGATCAAGCAATACTTGAAAGGACAAGACATTTTTGTCAAATAGGAAGCTAGCTAAAAACATCATAGTTTGTAGCTCCAACTTCACTATAATGGGAGAAAAGCTCTACAAGAGAGATTACTCTACTGTTGTTGAGATGCATGGATAAGGAAAAAGCAAACAATGTGCTTAGAGAAATGGAAAATTTTATTTTCAGATATTTAAACTTTTCGTGTTTTTTATATTGACCCCTTCAACTTAAAAATATAACATTTGATCCCCTCAACTTTTTGAATTTATGTCACTTTTACATTCATTGACACAACCATTAAGAGCTTAACGAAAATGATGGATAAGCATTATCATAATAATATTATTAGTGAAGTATCATCCTAGTTATAACATTATAATATTATCAACAATGGTAGATAAACATTATTATAATATTACTATTTGCACCAAATTAAATAAATTATAAAATTAGAGTTTCATAATCTAACAGTTCATACCTTTCTCTTTTAACCAAATCTAAGTAGTTGAGAGCAAATGGTGATGAATTCCTCACCCAATCACATGGCTCAATCACAAGTTTCACCTGCCAAATGGTACAGGGGCACAACATCATGTAGTAGTCAAAGGCGAATCTAACTTCAATAAGAACTAATGATGATGAAAACTTTGATAGTTTCTATGGAAAATTTACACATTTGATTATGCCAAGGATGGTGAGGAATCTTATAAGGTAGTTTTATGGGTGTACACGTCCATAGGTAAGGAAATATACTGAAATTAAGGTGAAATATGGGTTATTGGTTATTTATATTTGAGTAATGATATATAACATTTGGAAATTATTATTTTTATAGGGAAGGTCTTGTACGTTTTTTTCTATAGTACAATGAGAAATTCATTAACAAGGCTCAAATGCTAAAAAGACTTACAAGGTTGTCCAATGAGAATTAATTGCCAAAAGTCATAGATGATTGTGAAGTGAGTAAAGATGTAGATCCTGAAATAAAGGTGTTAAAGTTAGAGATATGCATCTTCGAATGCACAAGTTTTGGGATTTCATAACGAAAGTAAAGAAATAAAAAAAAAAAAGGACTTATATGTCTTGGTATTAGTTGTGTTAGTTGGTCTATTAGCGAATGCAATGATAAAATGAGTATATATTGACAAA
This sequence comes from Omphalea diandra, assembly GCA_949677035.1. Classification (NCBI taxonomy): domain Eukaryota; kingdom Viridiplantae; phylum Streptophyta; class Magnoliopsida; order Malpighiales; family Euphorbiaceae; genus Omphalea; species Omphalea diandra. The sequence goes on along the minus strand of CATIWR010240736.1, from coordinate 7,496 downwards.
TAGGTGATGAAATTGTGATTTATATTGGTCTGTAGTGATTGTATTAGACTATAGAGTTAGATATTATAGTTTTTTGTTTAATGTAATGGATAGTCATTAAATCCAAATGCATTTGAGACATATAACTTTCATTACAATATCTGCATGTGGTTCATAAATTTAGTTTATTATAGTTAATAAAACCAATGACTATCCAAATGCATTTGCATGTGCTAAAATATAACTATCATTACAATAGTTAACGAAAATGTAGAAGCATGAACAAATAATTAAGGAATTAAGGCAAATAAATTTTACCTATAAAGTTATAAAAAAAATATAATTTTCACTACAACGTTAACAAAGTCATATGACAATAAAACTTTCATTGCAATATCAAACTTCTATTATATAATAAACTTAACATAAAAAAATATCAATAACAAACTGATATAAAAATATAACTTTCATTATAATAAATTAACATCTTACACCTATATTTTAAGTTTAAGAGTTAGAAATGCTCTTTAAAATGTACAAAAATTAGCGTTAACAGCTTATCGCTTTACCATTTCTAGCTACAAAAAGAACAAGTCAAATGCTTGTAGCAAAAGGCTATTTCTACTTACAAAATGAACAAGGCATTATAAAATGAAGAAGTTAAATGCCTTTATCAATTGCCTTTACAATTTCTAATTATAAAATATCTAAGTTTGGCAATATCAATAAAAGAAATATCAATCAACATGTTGTCACTATTACAATCATTGAATTTGGCATTCTAATGCAACTAACCTCTTTTTTTTTCTCTCCCTCTTTTCCTTTCTTTTCCATTATGTATATAAATAAATAAATAAATAAATAAATATATATATATATATATATATATATATATATATGTTCATATCAAATTAAAATGTTAGCAGTAAATCCATCATCTATAATTCAATATGTAACTACATATCTAATGAAATAAAATTGCAATCTCACATGTAGCTTCTTTGGACTTTTTCTCAAATTTTCCCATATACTAGGAGAAGTTGTAAATTTTTTGTGCGTAGATGTTTCACTTGGTTGAGATGCAGTCCGCTTCTAGTATGCTTTGAACTTTGAGTAGAATTTATAAGATTAAGTTGCATGATCATTTTGAGTTGTATTAGGTGCCATTTTATTCTACCTTTTTACAAGCCTTGAGGATTCATTTGTTTGATTCTAGATAATAAAGAAAATTACATAAAATATTATTAAAATTAAAATTCATATAAGTCATGTTTATAAATATAGTTGATTATTCTTTGCCTTAGTCGGTCATCCTTTACTATTGTGTCTAATCTGTTTACAGAGTCTACGTGTCATGATCCTATTTTTCTTGAAATTTTTCTAACCATTTTTATGTCATCTTTGTCTATCTTCTTATTCTTGTTTGGCCTTCCAGGCTTTAGCTTCCATGGTGGTGGTTCAATTGCCTCTTTGCCAATCTCTACCCAAAGTTTTTTTTTTCTCTTCACGAGTTGCATAGAAAAAATTGTATACCTTTATGTAAGTCTCCTTCTTGTACCAATGTGTAACATATTTCTCAATGTCCTCATGTGCATTATATATTGAACATGTGGTATGCTAGTAAGGGATACCAATCAAATTGCATTCCTTATATGGAAAAGTTCCCTTATCCAATATGTTTATTTTTAAGATCACATAAACTTGTCACTTCCTATCCTTCATCTCTATTAAAAGCCATATGCCAGTTGTAAACTTGAGTTTTTTTAAACTTTATCTATTACTTTGGATAACACATCAGAAATCCAAGTTTTTAGAAATTTGTTCTTAGCTACAATCCTTTTCGTCGTATATACTTTTATTTCTTCCAACATATTGATGATAGACTTGCATCTTGCTTCAAGCATCTACCCATTGGTAGTGTCACTTAGGTTGTTCTCAACCACATCACACTTGATGTTGGTATTGAAAATTGCCTTTCACCAGGACTACACACTGTAATTAACAATGACTTCAATAATCCTTGTACTAAGCTTACACATTTCTTTAAAATTCTCCTTTAACTCTTCAATGAAAGCTGATCTTGAACACTTCCAAAAGGCAACTTTCCTTTCTTCACCCATTCATGTTGTTGCCCAATTTGCATAAATGTGTTAAGCATACATCCTATGCTCAACCTCAAGGAAATGCTTGTTTATGACAATATCTAGACCAAATACACAAGAATGCACATAACAGTCATATATTTATATCTAAATTATATAGCATTTTAAGTGACATAAGTGAGATAAGTATATTTGTCATACCTTTTGAATATCAGAAATGATTGTGTATCTTTTTCCATCCCTAGGTGGAAGGTTATTTTTTAGGCATCTTAAAAACTAGGCCTAGTTGTTCTTAGTCTCCACATCAATAACACCCCATGCTAAAGGGAACATATAATTATTCTCATCCCTGCCTATAACACATGATAATTATCCTTTGCATATCCCTTAAAAAGAACTCATCTAGTCCTAGTATAAGCCTACATCCATATAGCTAACCCTTCTTCAGAGCATCAAAACAAACGTAAAACCTCCTGAATTTGATTCTCTCCTTAAGACTATTAAGGCCATCTTTGTTTCCTTGACAACATAAGTGGCCCTAGGATTACTAATTTTTATCTCCTCTACATAGTTATAAAGTCTAACATACTCAGCTATATAGTCTCCCATCACTTCTTATATGACTTTATTCTTAGTATTTTTACACACAAGTGTTTACATTCAACCTCAACTCTGTTTCACCTTATTGTTTCAATAATTTCAATTTTATGTTAAATTATGTTATGATCCTATATTTGAAGTATTGGGCTAAAAACTTACTAGTGGCAAACCTATTTTTATTAATCTTGAAGCATTTATGATGTGGATCAAAGGTCTTCATAATTAATGTATCATCATTTCTCTCTTTACTCACTAAAAGAACCTATGGGCAACTAGTCACACATTTTACTCCAACCTTATTTGGCTTATTTTTCACATACGCAATCCTTAAACCCTTAGCCTCTCTCAATTGTATTTTGGATATATATGCATAATTTCAGGGATTATATGGACAAAACTCTTGGCATATGAAAACTTTTTTTGTTTGACTCCTCTACTTCTTCCTCTTGCTAAATTTTGATTTGTATTTTTGGATTTGCATTTTGATATTAAATATCTCTCTAGTGACCTCAAGGTTTGGGGAGATTTATTTAAAAGGGAGAATGCTTTTGAACCTGTTTAAGGGAAAAAGAATTTTGAAAGGTTGTAGTTAAAATTGCTTTAAATACCATAAAAATTTTATAGGAAGAAAATAATGAGATAGAGAAAAAGAGAAATGATGTAGTTTTGATTTGTAGTTTTTGAAGATGTTTGTAGTTTAGAATTTATTTCTAACAGTTGGTATTTTTTTGATTTTATGTAGTTTTTGGAGATTTTTGTTTGATTTAAAGTTTTTTTAACAATTGTTTTTTTTTTAATTTCTATAGTTTAGTTCTTTTCGTAATTTGAATCTTTTAATACTTGTAGTTTAGGAATTTTTAAATCAACAATTGGTATCTTTAGACATTTTGTAATTTAGGATTTATGGATATACATCTTCCCTAAAAATTCAAAAAAAATAGAAATTTGCTTACAAGGGAGATATGTTATTTTATTTTTTGTCTTTAACTCACCTTTTGTCATGATGACAGAAGAGGTAGGGGGATTTGATTTTCCATATTGATAAAATGCATTTTTTTTATTTAATTAAGAATTTTGGTCTTGTCATCATTCAAAAAGCAGTGATTGTTGATCCCAAGGGTGTGGTAGCATATTAAAACATTTGTCTTAACTTCTAGAACACTGTAAAGTTATTTTAGAAAGATCACAAAATAAAGAAAAAATCTAACCTTATAATTAAGTGTTTTTGCTTGTAAATTGTGTTCAAAGGTTAACTCGCAAGGAAGAATATAAATGGCACACCTCAAAGAAAATGATTTGAAAGATGTACCAAAGCCATAGGGGAAGGATGTTTGAAAGATTGCTACCTAAGAATGGAACATTTGTTTGATCCTTAAATATGCTTTTAAAGATGGACACAAAGTATCTCAAGATATTAGGACTTGAGCATGCTAAAAGCATTTGATGCAAGGCAAAGATGAGAAGATAAGACAAAGCTAAAGCTTCAATGGCCATGGCGAAAAATCAATGCGTGTGAAAGAAAAACAATGGGAATTGAAGTTGAACAATGAGCATGGAAGAAGTTTTCATCTCTTTTTGTCATAAGAAAAAAAAGTGACACAGTGACCATGGAGAAGATTGCAACGAGCATTAAAAGGACTATTGAAGAAATTCAACAAGCATTGAGAAATCTTTTAGAAAGTACCTTAACTAATTTGTATAAGCCAATGACGGTGAAAAATATGCCAACTACTGTAGAGGTAAACCAATGATCATAGCAAAAATTTAATGAGATGCTTTTTTTATGATCTCAACTAGCATTTTGAATGTATAATGGACATTGAAAAAGAACATTATCGTGAAAAGGATTTACCAAGTGTTGAGAAGTATAATAGCTAGTTTTTCTAAAAGTTGCCAAATTGTTTCATCTATCTCTACCAGCTAGTTTTTAAAGTTTTGTATAAAAAGACCCTTATTTGAAGATTCAAAGAGATGAAGAAAAATTTTAAAAAGCCTTCAGAAATTATATTTTAATTGTGAAAATATTCTTAATGTTGCGTTTTCTATTTGTGTAGAGAAAGCCTTGTGAGTATTGTATAGATTTTTTCTTAGCTTGAAAAAGAAAAAAAATTATTTTTGAGACTAAAAAAAAAAGAAGAAAAGTATTATAGAGTGGATATAGGCACGTTGTCAAACCACTATAAATTCTTATATTTGATCTTCTTCTTTTTTTTTCCTCTTTTCAAAGTTTTCATTTATAACCCAATTCACCCCCTCTCCCTCTTGAGTTGCCTCTCATACTTAAGTCTAACAAAAAAAAAAAAACACTAATTTTTCATTATATAATCTATTAATAATAATAATTTAATTTTGGGTTAAAATTATTTACTTTAGCAGTACTATTATTTTTTTTTATGGTATTTAGTTATAATATTCATTAAGTTTAAATATTAATTTCTACTAATTTTTTAAAATTTAACAATAAATATATTTAATTTGCACACTCCATTGTAGTATTTCCTTTCAATATAATATTATCTTAATACTTATGTTTAACTTATTTTTTAAATATTATATATAATACATATAATTTTTCATTGCAGTTTCCATAAAATTTTTACACTACTTTAATTTCAAATTGAAAATAATTTATTTACTCTAGTAGAAAAATATAACACTAATTTTTAGTTGTATACTCTAATAATAATAATAATAATAATAATGAATAAAAAACCAGTTACTTTAGCAACAATATTATTTTTTATAGTATAATATCCATCAAAATTAATTTTACTTTTGCTTAATTTTTTTAAACATGCCAATAAATATATTTAATTTTAACACTCCATTATAGCATTTTCTTTTAATATAATATTATCTTATCAATTAATGAATTTTTAAATTTATTTTTTGATTATTATGCCCAATACATATAATTTTTCATTATAATTTTTATAAAATTTTAAAATTATAACACTACTTTATTTTTAATAAAAATTATAATATTAATTTATTTATATACTTTATTGATAATAATTTAATTTTGAGTAAAAAAATTATTTACTTTAGCAACACCACTATTTTTTGATGATATTTAGTCATAATATATATGTAAATTTATTTTCATTTCTATTATTTTTTAAACATGCCAATAAATGTATTTAATTTTGATTGTTCATTGCAGTTTTTTCTTTCAGTATAATATTAGCAATTTTTGAATTTATTTTTAAATATTATACACAATACATATAATTTGTCATTATAGTTATCATAAAATTTTAAAATTATAATGCTACTTTAATTCTGACTAAAAAATTATAACACTAATTTGGAATGTATATATTCTATTAGTAATAATTTAATTTCTAGTAAATAAAATGATTTACTTAAGCAATACTAAGCCACAGCACTAATTCAATTTCTAGTACGAAGAAACAATATTGCAGTAAAAGCTGAATTTTAATTTCAACTAAAAATGTTAACACTTTTAACATTTTATTTTCATAAAATTTGAATAAATATACTGACTTTTTTCGCTTAATTCCACAAGAAAAATTTGTGGGAGTGTCACCTATTTTTCTTTACAAATCAATACTAAATAACTTATAATAAATTCAAATGAACAACATGTATAAGAATTTTTAAAAAATTAATTTAACTAAACTACACACATTAATGTATACTTTATTTTTTAGTTACTTTGAACCACTAAATTGAAGCTTCCACAAATCACAATCGACTTTTATTTTATATAAAGTAGAAAATAAAAATTATATTCTTTAAAATCTTTTTCAATTCTGTAGAAAAAAAAATATGACAAAAAATAACTGTAAAATCTTTAAATTAGATGAAAGAGAATACAATGGAAGGAGATGTAAGAAGAAAGAATAGAATAGAAACACAAATGAATATATGGATGTTGCTCAATGGGTTGGAGGAAACTTTTTACACAGAGCTAAAGCAAGTCCACTAGTTTTATTAGCGGACTTGCTTTGGCATGTGGAAGTTTCTATAAACTGTCATACGGGGTAAATTTCATCTGTGGCATATGAATTTGTATTTTAAAACTTTATATATTATACTCTAACTTAAAATCATTTCCTGTTAATTTCTTTAATGGATTATATACGTGTGTGTGTATATATATATATATACACGGCCTCTCTCTTCTTCGGATGATACGGCAGAAGGTAAGGGTAAACTTGTGCTCTTCGACATCAATGTGTTGCCCAAGGAGGCCGAGGCTGAAGGTCAAGAATCACAAACACCTCTTGTCTGTTTTTTCTTCGGGATTTGCCTTTTTTTTTTTTTTTTGGTTAATTCCATTTTTATGTTTTTATCCAACGCTAGCTCTAGTTTGTTTGTTTTTTTCTTGTAAAAAGTTGTTTTCTTTCTTCAATATTAGTGACAACAGTTAAAATGATGGATTTCAGAACGATTTTTTTAAAAATAAAAGGGTGGTTTTATTCTCAAGAAAAACAAAAAAGAGAAAGTTTGTTTTGGTTGCCTGTCTCAGTGTCAAGTGAAGCCAACGATAATTAGATTGAAAGATTTAATTTTAGGGATTGAAAAAGAGAAAGAGAAAGCAGAAATGAAAAGTTGAGAGAATGAGTGGAAGGTGATAGAGATGAATGATGTATCAAGTGACTTTGAGAATATATATATATGAGTTTTCAATTGTTACATTTTTATAGATGATTATTATTTTTATAATTGAACAATAAATATTTATAGTTTTCAATATAAACATCAATGGCAAGTCAGAAAAGGCTGAAAATGCAGTAACTACGGATAAGTAAAAATTATAATAACCATTGAAACATCATGTGTGTGTGT
>CATIWR010240719.1:0-11487 GCA_949677035.1 Omphalea diandra | reverse complement strand
AAAATATATCTAATATAAATACAGAAAATATAAGCAGCCAGGATTTATTCATAATTTTGAGTTACAAAAAGTGAATGAATATGAAATGAGTGGAATTAAATGATAAAATTCATTTGAAGAGATAAAATTATATAAACTATTAAAAAATTAGTTATTATAAACACAAAAAGTAATATGTGTAAAAAAATTAAAAACTTAGGAGCTAGGCCCTTCCCATACTTACCGTGACGTTATAATTCTCTTTTTGATATTCATTAGTTGATTAATTCATATTATTTTTAATTTGAACATTTAAAAATTACTCATTATAATAAATAAAATAAGAATTTGAATATAATATTTTAACTATTTTAATAAATAAGTTTTAGAATATTAAAATTAAAAACATATTGTGAATCAATAAGATGATGAATATTAACAAGTAAATATTGATAGTATTTCTTATAAATTTAATAAAAATCTTTATATTTTCTCAACTGAAAATTAGAGAATCAAACACTTTAAAATCATGAATTTTCTTTCAAAAATTTCTGAAAAATACGACTTTCCAAAAAAAACTTTCCAATAAATAGACATAATCGATTCTAACGATAGATCTTAACTTAATGGTGAACTCATTTCTCAACTTAAATATAGATCAAAATTTATAAACTAAAGAACAATTAATGAAGCATATTGTGCAAAATCTAGTTGTGCAAAAAATTACAAGTAGGATGAGTCTCAAACCCAACATTTAATGCGACATAATTTTATTGCTAATGATTTAGAATACAAATTCTTGAACTACAAGATACTTATATGAAATAGAAGTAGACATTCAATCACTTATATTAAAAAAAAAATTAAAAAATGTGTTTACTTCCATGTTGAGTTGGCTTGTGTCTAACATGGTGCAAATGGTATTCCCTAAAAATTAAATCATGATAATGTTATTGTTCCTTGTGAACACATGTAATAACGTATAAGTGAGAAAAATAAAAAATCTTATTTTATGGATAAAATATTATTTAAAATATTTTAAGATGGTTGATAAAATAATGAGTTTTGGATTTATATTTTGATAACGATAATGGAAGCATTTTATTATATTATCCGCCCCGGGATGTACTAGATTGCCTATTGAACTGCTCGAGAAAACCGAAATCAACCGTCTGCGTTAAGGGTTGACTCAATATCCTTTATTATTATTATTACTATTATTATTATTATTATTATTATTATTATGATAAAGATAGTCAATATTTTATTTTGAAATATTAGTATTTTATTATTTTTTAACATTTTTAAGAGTATATTTGAGATTTTCACGTTAATTTAACATATTTAAAAATATTTATTATTTCTTATCGTTAGGTGAAAAGGCAAATTACTAATATCTAGAAAATTGAGTTAAACTAACTCAATTGTAATTCTTCTCTCCAATATTCAAAAATTGATTTAAACTAACTCTTATTATTGTATCCTTTATTATTTGCCTGTTTATCAATGGTATTATGATATCTTTTTTTTTTTTTTTTGTAATGTAGTAATGGATTTCAAAATTTCGATCAGTTCATTTCTTTTTGATTGATCCAAGCATAATTATTTACATTAGTTCAATGAATTCATAAAAAAAAATTATAATTTTAATATATTTAAAGTCAAAACCACAAGAGATGAATACACTCTTTTATTGTTTAATTTTTTTTTAATAAAAAGATAGAAGAATATAAATAATTAAAAATATAGAAAACATTATATGCACAAATCTAAAACCTAGCCAATGCATTTATCAGCAATAAAATTGATAATGCAGTCTATTCGTACTGTTTTTTTTTTCTTTTTTCTCTCTTGGATTTTTAATTTCAAGATGATATACTTCTAATGGAATCCATTATAATTGATTCTCTCTAATGTATACACAAATTTTTCTGTTTTTGAATTTTGATTATAGATGTAAATGAACTGAAATAGGTTAATAATTTTTTGAAATCAGTTTAGAAAATATTTGAAATTGATTCAATATTAAATGATTTAAATTGATTTAAACTATTTGAATAAATGATCAAACTAAGCTTAAATACTAAAATATTTGATTCAAGTACCTTATAAACAAGTTAATTTAAATTTTGAATTCAATTGAATTTTTTAGAGTTTGAATTTGAGGAAAAATATTTTTAAATCGATAACTAAATTGAGTTTGAGTATTTCAAGTATGTCTCATTAACTTGAGTTTGAATTTAATAATGTTCAACTAGACTTGCTATTTTATATCCCTAATTTTGACATATAATCATTTTTTTAATTTAAAAAAAAGAAGAAAAAAACAAACGTGTAATTTAAAAAGGAAAATGAATAACTTCAACAACTAACTTACTAATTTCTTCTTCGATTTCAAAAAAAAAAAAAAAAAATTCTTCCTCAATATGTTAACTTGAAAAAAAAAATCCCGTTATAATATATGTGTATGTGTGGGTTTATATATATATATATATATATATATATATAAAGAACTCCTCTGTATTTCCTCATGCCATGTGAAGGATAACCAAGTAACCAAGACATCAAGAAGAATTTGTTGCAATCGCACATGGCACACAACACATCCACACGAACGCAGAAGCAGGTCCAAACAAAACCCTTTTAATTTATTTCCCCATCTTTTTTTTTTTTTTTGTCAACAATATTTCCAAACCCATCATAAAAACCTCGTTCTACTTCTAACATTCATGCACGAAAACAAGGAATTCTCTTTGTTTATCCTCGACAAGCGGTTTCGGCACTCTTTAGGTTAAAAAATAATCTATATACTTTATTTATTGCGGTTTACACAATATATAATCTAACTACATATAACATGGAAGTCTTATACTACTTCAACGTTAGCCATTAGATTAAGTATAATGATGCCATAACCTATGTCATTATTCCTTAATCCAGCTGTTGTGGTTCAAGTTGTACACTTTGAATATACAACTAGTGGGTACAAATTCACAAGCTCGAATTTTGTTTATTATATTGTGCTTAATATTTACTAAATTTCATTGATAAACTTTTTAAGTAGGAATCGGACAAAGGTGATATTATATTATATATAAATAAATATCCAGTTCACGACAAATTTGGCTACATATTTTTTTTTTTTTTTGAGAAAAAAAATTAGGCCTCGTCTCAATACAATGCATCTAGCTAGCTGATAAATACTCTTATAATAATATGTTGCGTATGTGGTGTTAGGCTTCATTACTTGGTTTGAGCAATTGCTTATTTACTTGTCTCGTTGAAATTCTTATGTGGTAAGTATCAGAATTCAGCTAATCAGATTTCAGCTACAAACGTATCTCCATAAATTGACCCACATAATTTTTATATGTATTGATTAGAGTGATACTCTTTTTTTTTTTTTTTTTTTTGCTCAATTTAAAATTTTGATTTAACTTCATTTAAAAAATAATTTGATTTAAAATTAAATAAAAGTAATTTGATAATTAAATATTGACTTGATCATGATCTAATCTAAATTTAATTTTAGTTAAATTATTAAAATATTAAAATTAAAATAATAATTTTTTTATTTTCGAATCAAAATTTTAAGTGATTCGGTTCAATCCAAAAAACTATCCAAATTTCTTTACATATTCGGACCCGATAACTAATCCAATTAAATATAAATTTATTTTAAAAAAATTAATCCGCCTCAAAATTGACCTAATCTGAGCGAAATCCACCTCATTTGCCCCATTTGTCATCTAGCATCCATTTTCTATGTAAAACTATGGACTACATAATAAAATCATATGTCATATATGTAAATCTTTTACAAAATATGATAAATTTAAAATTTTAAAAATAATTGCAATTCATTTATTGCATGATTTGATAGGTTGGTCGATAATTCAACACGATCAAAAACATTGAAGAATTCCTCCTTAATCAAAGTTTTCTAGTGCATTCTAGTTGTAAATGGCTCTCAACTTGTCAAATATTTCTATAGTCGAAGATTGCATCTCTAGTAGAGTTTCTTTCTGCAATTACTTGACAATAAGAGTTTACAAATTGTAAGTCAAACAGATATAACATGAAACTTATTTCGTGTTTGATATAAATGAAAATTTATTTGAAATTCTATTTTATTAAATTTTTAGAATTAGTTATATCAAACCAAATGCATTATATTTTTATTTTATAGTATATCGAATATAAAAATTTATTTGTAAATAAATTCTATAAGAAATTCATTTGTAAATAAAATGAATTTTAAGTTGCAATTGAACCAAACACAACATTAAATATATAATTGGCAAGAAAATACATTCATGAATTATATAACCATTAGAAGTAATTTTTTTAAAAAAATTATATTTATATCAAAATATGTAGAAGGCTTAAAAATTAAATTGTCTCTCGAACAATTTAAAAAAGTCTAATTAAGAGTAAAATTATTTTTCAAATGATTTAAAAACATAACTATTATATTTCAGCTCAACTGAAGCCTATTTTCAGCAAGGATTAAAAACTGAACTTTTTGTGCTGGAGAAGCGAGTGACTTGCATCATTATTGATGATTGCACACATTTAAAGTGGAAAAATATAGAAGCTTAAGCAATAAACAACGTAACAAATATCAAACCTTGGCAAAATTACATCCTCGAGTTCCTGAAATTTTCGCGTTTATGTTATTGGGAACTTTTACTATAATTTGTATACATTGAACCCTTTTATTATTATTTTTTAATTAATTTTTTGACAAATATTAAATATATACATCACACGCTCTATAAAAAGTATATGAATAATAACAAAAATATTTTAATCTAAAAAATAAATAGAACTCATTCTAAGGCTCTTAAACTTAACATAATTATGTTATTGAACTATTGTACTTTAATCCACATCTATCAAGTTCTCGAATTACTTTTATTATATTTAAGACTTCAATGATAGAAATAAATAATAGTTTTAAAAAAATTATATTACATTTTCACAATTAAAAAATAAAAATATAGAAAATAAGCAAAACTAATTTTGTGATACTAAAATTTTTAATTTTTTTCTATTATATGATATTAGTTTTTAGATAATATAACTTTTCAATAATTTTTAAAATATATTTAATAAATTTATATCAATTAAATCTATCTTAATCTTATGATTATGAGATATACATTTGGACTGATTAGATTCAGATAATGTGAAGATGTAAAGATGGTTTCAATAAAAATAACAGGGTGAAGATGTACAAGACAAACGTTAATTGTATCCATAAGTCCTTATACTTTCACATTTATGCTATTGAGCCTTCTTAATAAGCATCATTAATAATTTTCTATGACTTAATTCAAAAAAGATACAAATAACAAAAATCATAGAGATAACATTAATTAAGGAGGATCGCAAAAATCAACAAGTAGTAACTACTCAAGCTTTCTCGGAGTATTACAATACCAACTTGGATTAAACAACAATTCTTAATGTTTGAACACTCAATCAACAATTTTATTACAGTTTTTAGAAATATGAATAAAAGTATAAAGATGAAAATAAGCAGCTAAACTCTTGATGTCTTCTACCATAGGCCTAATCTCTCAAGGAACATCCTTTGTGTGGTTGTAGACATAGATTGTCACCACAGATGAGTCAGTTTCCTAAACATAAAAGCAAACCTTTAAAGATTCAAAGGTGCATTTAGTCATCAAATTTTTCTTCTCATTATTTAAAGATATGATTGATAAATAAATTAAGTTCAAATATAAATATTAAATTCATTTGGTAAGTGAACTACTTCTCCTAAAAAAAACAGAGAAAAATGAATCTTGAATTAACCTAAATTCGATTCGATTAATTTATTTTAATTTCTACCTATCACTCTTAGATAACATCCTAAATAAGATAGTTGATGTTATGAGATTATTTGCTTAATAATGATTAAGTGCTTACACTTCCATATATAAAGCATAAACTATGAGATATTGAATCTACCTTATGAAAGTCCATAAGTTAATATGAAAGATTAAGAAATATAATTTGTATACATCCTCGAATTCCTAAAATTATAGAAGCTTAAGAAATAAACAACATAACAAATATCAAGCCTTGACAAAATTACATCCTCAAATTCTTGAAATTTTCACATTTATGTTATTGAGAACTTTTACTATAATTTGTATACATTGAGCCCTTCTATTATTTTTTTTAATTAATTTTTTAACAGATATTAAGTGTATATATCACATGCTCTATGAAAAGTATATGAATAATAACAAAAGTATTTTAATCTAAAAAATAAATAGAACTCATTTTAAGGCTCTTAAACTTTACGTGATTATGTTATTGAGCTATTGTACTTTAATCCACATCTATCAAATTCTCGAACTATTTTTATTATATTTAAGACTTTAATGATAGAAAGAGTGAAATTGATTAAAAAAAATCTATAAATAATAGTTTTAAAAAGAAATTATATTACTTTTTCACAATTAAAAAATAAAAATATAGAAAATAAGCAAAACTAATTTTGTGATACTAAATTTTTTAATTTTTTTTCTATTATATGATATTAGTTTTTAGATAATATAACTTTTCAATAATTTTTAAATTATAATTAATAGATTTATATCAATTGAATCTATCTTAATCCTATTACTATGAGATATACATTTGGACCGACTAGATTAAGGTAATGTGAAGATGGAAAGACGGTTTCAATAAAAAAAAAAAAAAGGTGAAGATGTAAAAGTGAAATGTTAATTGTATCCATAAGTCCTTATACTTTTACATTTATGCTATTGAGCCTTCTTAATAGAAATCATTAATCTAATTCAAAAAATATACAATCAACAAAAATGATAGAGATAACATTAATTAAGGAGGATCGAAAACATCAACAAGTAGTAACTACTCTACAAGTAGTAACTACTCTAACTTTCTAGGAGCATTACAATGCCATCTTGGATTAAACAAAAATTCTTCATATTTGAACACCGAGTCAACAACCTTATTACAATTTTTAGGAATATCAATAAAAGTATAAAGCTGAAAATAAGCAGCTAAACTTTTGATGTCTTCTACCGCATGCCTAATCTCCTAAGAAACATCCTTTGTGTGGTTGTAGACATAGAATGTCACCACAATGAGTCAGTTTCCTAAACATAAAAGCAAACCTTTAAAGATTCAAAGATGCATTTAGTCATCAAAATTTTCTTCTCATTATCTAAAGATATGATTGATAAATAAATTAAGTTCAAATATAAATATTAAATTCATTTAGTAAGTGAACTACTTCTCTAAAAAAAACAGAGAAAAATGAATCTTGCATTAACCTAAATTCGATTCGATACTCCTAATTTTAATTTCTACCTATCACTCTTAGATAACATCCTAAATAAGATAGTTTCCTAAACATAAAAGCAAACGTTTAAAGATTCAAAGGTACATTTAGTCATCAAATCTTTCTTCTCATTATCCAAAGATGCAATTAATCAATAAATTAAGTTCAAATACAAATATTAAATTCATTTAGTAAATGAACTACTTCTCCAAAAAAAAAAGAAGAGAAAAACGAATCTTGAATTAACCTAAATTCGATTTGATTCATTTATACTCCTAATTTTGATTCTACCCATCACTTTTAGATAACATCCTAAATAAGATAGTTGATCTTACGAGATTATTTGCTTAATAATGATTCAGTGCTCACACTTCCATACATAAAACATAATGAAAGTCCGGAAATTAATATGAAACATTAATCTTATATACTATTACTTGGTATAGGGATCTAAATCCCTTTTTTTAAGTTTTGGTCTAGAAGAAAGCACAAGATATTTTATAAGGCTATATAGATATAGTGAAGCTATGTACTTTATAGCCGCTTCATAGGGGTGTTATAGTAATCTCACGCGCAATTAAACTTTGAAGAATGGTCCAAAAAAGTGTAGACCAGTTTCCCACTTTTACCTGGTTTTGGCTTCCTAACGGGTAACGACTTTACCTGTCGACGCAATCATGTGCTATATATAAATTAAACAATTCCGTATCCATATATACAAGTAAAAGCAAATTTCCATCATAATTAGACGGTGTCACGTGTCCTCCTACAGTTTTATTAGAGAATCTATCTTGCTCTACTCGCCTTTTTAGTTTGGCCTAATAATACAAAAAATATATCTAAAATTTTAATTTTAATTTCTAAATAGTATAATTATATTAATTTTCAAATTTTAATTTTAATTTTAACCATGACAATCAAAATTGATTAAAATTAATATATGAAAAAAATTATGATGATTTAACATGAAAAATAATTATTTTGTGATAATATGAAGGGAGGAAAAAATAAAATTTTTCATGTCAATTTTAGTTAAATGACTTACATTGAAATTTAAATTTAAAAATGAGATATAATTATAATATTTAAAGATTATAATAAAAAATTATAAATTCAAATAAAATTTTAATTTTGTATAAGAAACCTTTTTAGTGATATAATAAAATCATACTTCTCCAAAAATATATAAAAAAAATTATAAAACTATTATAACTATAGTATAGTGTTAAAATATAAATATTTATCATTCTGAAAATTAGTTAATAATATATAATTTACAAAAATTCTTGAATTGTTATTCAATATATATTGTCTTAAGAAAAATTATTTATATTAATCTTATTAAATTTATAAAAAAAATTATATTTTCATAGCTCTCAATAGATTTGAACTTAAAACTATAAAAAGATATTTTTTTACTGTTTGAGTCATTTCATATTAATTATTTAATATATTAAAATATTTAAAGACGATAAAACTAATGTCATTATCATAATAAATAGTAATAATGTGAAAATTAAATAAATAATAAAAATAACCTCAATTAATATATAGATTAATAATATGAAAAAAACTGATGTCATCATCATAAGGTGAGTAGTTTAACTCAGTATTTGGAAAAAAAGAAAATGAGGGAGAGAGAGAAATGAGATTTTTTCTAGTTTGGGAAAAGGAGGAAAATATGAAGGTAAGAAAAATAAATTTTATTTTATCTCTATTATTTTCTCTCCAAATGAAAGACTAGAGGTAATTTTTATAAATTGATAATTTTGCCTATAAAAAAAATTAAGAAATGTTGTGTATTATTGTTTGAATTAGTATTCAATGTAAATGTATGATAATATTTATTAAGATTATGAGTATTAGTATTTTGTTAATAGGAAAAAATTGAATAATTATAATTTTAAAAATAGTGATTTTACTATGTTTTATATTGATATATTTTTTATTGTTTAATTTTTTATTCTCTTTAATTTATTTTAGTAAGAAAATATTATTTATTTTCTTAAATAAAAAATTTATGAAATAATAATTTTTCTTCATTTTTTATCTAAATATAAGGAAAAAAATAAAATTTATTTTTTCTTCTTATTTTCTTTTATTCATATATAACTTTCCAAACATAGGTGTGGAGCAATGTAGGCCAATAGGGATTGTCCTGTTGTGCACTTGTACATGGTGATTAGGTAGAACAAAATCAATGTGGGGACCCGTTTGAAATTAGACACGTGTCGAAGGGAGAGACCCAGATAGTCGCACGTGCCAAGTATGCCGCTTCTTGCACGGCACTTGCCGTGTAGACTGAGCGGCGGTGGTGGCATATGCAATTGCCTTATCGCCGTTGATGGGTTTGCACGTGCCTCCCGATTGCTAGCTAATAATAATAATAATAACAACACTTGACTTTGTTCGTTAAGTCGTTTTTAGCGCTGATTTTTGCGGTCTTTTTACTCTTTAAATAAGGAAAGCCGTCTACAAACGGCAGTTCCTGTGGTGGGGAACAGTGTGGCTTTAAACTTATACCCATTGAAAAGGATGTGCTCTTAGGGTTGCACCAAGTGCTTCTTCTGAATCATTCTAGTAATGGTGGATCAATGTTTGCTTCACACACACACACATATATATATATATACATACATAAACGCACGAAGAATTTTTATTCCTTCTTTGGTTATTTCATTTTTTTTTTATCACATTGTGAATTGTCCTTATTTTGTAATGATAATGAACGATTTGATATTTCTTTTGGAAACTTCCTTATGTCACGGAAAATATCGAATCAAATTCATTAAAGGGTCATTTGGTTGTCAGAATTTATTATTTTTATTCAAAATCACTTTTTCAGGAAAGTAAATTTCTAAATAAATAATATAATTTAATATAATTTATAATTAAAATTAATATAAATATAATAATAATAATGTAATATGATATTATAATATTATAAATATTATAATATAATAATATATTATCTTATAATTAATAAATATTATTCAATAATACTAAATAATTATTCCTTGTTCTTAAAAATACGTAATAATTGTAACATATAATAATTTAAAATATATAGTTTATGATAATAAAAATTTAAGAAAATCAAAAAATAATTTAATTGCTCAATGAACTAATAAGAGACTATAGTTTTTTTATAGTTCAATAATTATTTTAATTAAAATTGAATGATAATCTATATTATTGGTTTTGATTAGAATTGTCTTAAACAAATATATAAGTTTTAGTTTAACAAATAAAAATATATATAAGTTATATATGTCTATATTTTGTATTAATTAAGAGTATATTTGTCAATATATAATTATATAATTTTTAACGGTCATGAAAAAATAAAATTTTCACATCTTGAGATGAAAAAGTATTTTTCCATGTAAAATGAGAAAGTACTTTTTTATATAGATATAAAAGTAAGAGTGACGCTCACAAGTTCAAAAGCACAATTTTTTCAATGATACAATTTTCTTAGGGCAAGATAAACACTGAAATTCAACTTTTATGAACTATTTTTCATTCAAATTTCGCTAACTAAATGTCTCCTAAATTTTATTATATATCGTCCAATACAATACATAATAGATAGATTTTAAAACCTTGATGACATATATGGCTCATGTTTGCATCTATAATGCATTAAAACGTTTGGAGGAAAACGTTTTCACGTTTTATAAATGTTTCTTTTTACAAAACTCATTGAAATTTGTCTCAAACATTTAGGGCATATTTCTGTAATTTTGAAATTTTAAGAAATGCGTTTTCATTTGAAAGACATACTTCTTTTCTACTATTAATTTTGATTATGAAATTTACAGATAATTAATATTTATTTTTTAAATATTTGATTGATTATTATCATCTCAATCAGTTTTATATAATTAATATTGATTTAGATAATTATTTTTAATATTATTTCTTGTATAATCTCATAATTAGTTACTTCAATATTTATTATATGTAAGAAAACATATTTATAAATATATCTCTATTTTTTATATTTACACATTTCATTTTTTATATTTTTAAAAAATGTCATGTTCCATGTGTCTATTTTCTCTTTTCCTATTTTCATGCTACATAGGTTTACATTATATATATTTAAAAAATGTCATGTTCCATGTGTCTATTTTCTCTTTTCCTATTTTCATGCTACATAGGTTTACATTATATAT
>CATIWR010240644.1:0-16406 GCA_949677035.1 Omphalea diandra | reverse complement strand
GTTCACTTTTTCTCTTTTAGTCCCTCTTCTTCACTCCTTAAGCACCTCCATCCATCTCTCAATCCCTATATGCTCCTTATACTCTTAAATAAGTTCTATAACACCATTATTTATGATGCTATAACATGCACATAACATAAGATAATTTTCCATGCAACTATACAAACACTACATATATGTTCAAGTGTCCCACATATAACGGTGCAAGTGTCATTGTCATGCTTCTACAAATCGCATGACTAAATGATCATTTATCCAATGCATATGTTCATGTGGGATTTCATATTATTTATGAAATGAATAAGTTCATGTGATAATGCTAATGAATGTGGATAGGGATGTTACAAATTCTCCTAAAGGCACAACACTTATGAAATCTATTAGACTAGAGATGTATATGATCGAGTGGGAGCTTTTCATCATGAAGGAGAATGAATTGGTCACTGACATGACCAATAGACTTCTTGCTATTGTCAACAACATGAAGAAGTATGGAAGAGTTCTCACTAACCATAAGGTAAACACTAAAATCCTTAAGATGTTTCCTATAGAGAAACTTAGGGCAAGGGTTTATAGTATTCAAAAGTCTAATCAAGAGATTGAAAAGGTGCCAACCGATGTACTCATTAGCAAACTCCTTATTCATGAGATGGTGCTCAAGAAAGATGAAGAAATGAAGAAGATGAGATCTCAAGGTGAGAATGGAGATAAAAAAAAGACTCTTGCTCCTAAATCTAGTAAGGACAAGGAAGTGGAAAAAAACATTAGTCATAGTGATGAGAGTGAAAAAGAGGAAGATGAACTTGTCATGCTATCAAGAAGGTCCAAGGAACTCATGAAAAGAAGAAAAGAAAGAATAAACCTCAAGAAAACATCATCATTGTTGGACTAGGTTGGTCAAAACCTAATTGACAATAAAGATTGATAGGTAATAATGCTTGTTCAAGTGTTGTTTTTGTAGTATATAAGTTAGTTTTTCATTGAAAATTGGATGGAAGATTAAATCTCTAACTTTGAGGAAGACAAGCAAATTTGAAATCAAGAACCTGTAATTTGCGACTGCGACCTTACAACAAGGATGGATGAAGGAAGGCTAGAAGAATTTGCAGGTGAAATTACAGCCGCGATCAAGCCAAGGGGAACTTGACTGTCACATAGAGGAATTTACAGTGATGTTCACGTCCCATGACGCAATTGCAAATTTCATAGTTGCAATGAGGGAACCAAGTTTGCAACCATAGCACACTAAGTGTCTAAAGCAACCGTTGGAATATCAAAATTCATGAGGGCAAAGCACTTGTCGCGATTGCAACTAAAGAAGATATTTTCTCCTTACCAAATAGAGGAATTTGTGGTCTCAATCGTGCTTAAGAAGGACATCAATCGTGACCATATTTTTTCATTGAATAGATGAACACAATGAATATATTTCTTGGAGCACCAATGGTACATTGACATGTGGACTAGCCGTTAGACAGAAAATGAGGTTCTCTACTGTGATTTCAGGCTTTCCAGTGCAAATTGGAAAATCACAATCGTGAAATGCCAGTCACGACCATGACTTCTGTCTAGCAAGCATTTAATGCAAAATCTGCTTAGGTTCCTTTAGAGATTTAGGCATGGTTTATGAGTAATGTCTCTTTGGTAGATGTTGGCTATAAATACTCCATCAAACAAATGTAAATGCAAGAGAATTTCATTTATTGTAACGAAACTCTTACAAATTTGATTCATAACTTCATATTCCTTATGAATTCTTGATTGTTTGGTGTTAGCATTAAACACATTTGTAATTAGGTTGAGAGTTAGCTTAAGCTTTCAAAACTCTTATAAAGGTTGAAGTGTGAGCCTGTCCAAAACACTTGAGTGAGGTTTTGTGTGAGCCTAGAAATACAAAGTGTATGGGTTGTGTGTGGGCCATAAAATACAAATTGTATAAGTTAGGTATGAGCTTGGAAACACTAAATTTTAGTTGAGTGAAATACCCAATTGTGAAGAATTGGGGAGTGGATGTATGGTTTGTTAACACTAGAACCACTATAAATGTCTTGTATTTATTGCTTCTACTTTTTCTTGATTCTCTTAAAACCAAACCTTCCCTCCATAATTTTTTAATCTCCCACCAATTCAACCCCTTTCTTGGTGCTCAAGGGCTAACAAGTGGTATTAGAGCTTCATCTCACTTCAAAGCTTAATTGTGTGAGAAAAGATCGTGGCATAAGAAGGAATCTACACCTTCCTTAAGCCATATTTTGATGGATTCATCTATACTCATTGGAAGTATAGGATAGAAATTTACTTGGATAGTGATGTGATAGATCTCTAGGATATTATAGCTAAAGAGTAGAAGCCACCTACTAAGATGGTGGATGGAAGTGAAGAATTAATCCCTAGAGAAGAGTGGGTTGAAGTTCATAGGAGATCCAATAGAAGAAACAAAAGTGCTATGACAATCCTTCTAAGTTCTCTCTCTAGAGAAGAAATTAAAAGGGTCCAACATTGTCTCACAACTCATGGGATTTCAAAGGCCTTAGAAAACTACCATGAAGGCACCACTTTGGTGAAATCCAGCAGCCTTGAAATGTATGTGATGGAATGAGAGTTATTTATGATGAAAAAGAATGAAAACATCACATATATGATGAATAGGCTTTTTGCAATTGTCACAAACATGAAGAAGATTGGCAGAATTCGCATTAATCATGAGGTAAATTAAAAAATCCTTAAATCTTTACTTTTTAAAAAGTTTGGTGCTAGGGTTTGTGGCATCCAAGAGTCAAATCCAGAGATAGGGAAGGTGCCAATCGATGTTCTAATAGGCAAGCTTCTAACTCGTGAGCTAGCCTTAAATAAGGATGAAAAATGAAGAAAATGAGAGGACAAGGAGACAAATTAGAAAAACTAGAAAGAAGAACCTTGGCTCTTAAATCTTCAAGGAAGGAAAAGGAAGTTGAGATGGCCTCAAGTGAAAAGGAAAGTGACAAAGAGGAGGAGGAGCTGGCCATGTTTTCAAGGAGAATAAAGGAGCTGATAAAGAGAAGAAAAGAAAGAATAAGATTCAAGAAAGCAACTCCAAACCCTAAGGAAAGATTGGGTGATGTTACATGCTATGAATGTGGCAAACAAGGACACATCAAGTATGACTGCCCTAAATTGAAGAAGAAGAAGAAAAAGAATAGGGATAAGGAGAAGAGGAAAAACTGCAAAGCCACTTGGGATGACAACTCAAGTGAGAAGGAGGAAGAGGAGAAAGTTGCAAACTTATGCTTTGAGGCACAAGATGATTAATCAAATGAGGTGAGTTCTTTTCCCTATTATTATGTAAAATATACTGAGTTGAATGAAGTAAATGATAAGCTTTTAAAAGCTCTCACCTTAAGATGTGACAAATACAAGTCACAAATGAAATCTTACAAGAAAAAAGTTCTAAGTTAGAGGATGAATTTAAAACCTTGAACAATCTTGTAAGTGAATTGAGGACTTTAAATGAAGAACTCAAAAAATCTATTGAGAGTCTTTCCAAGTCATCTTCGTCCCTAAACTCCTTGAGAAAGGAGAATGACTCTTTGAAGGGTGAACTAATAGAACTTAGGAATTATATATCTAAGTTCCATAAGGGAAAAGAAGCTTTGGATACACTTATTGTATCATAAAGACCTTATTTAGTTAGGTATGGTCTAGGCTTCAATGAAGCCTCCTCATCTACATCTTCACTAACAACATTCATTAGAGCCTCAATGCCTTAAACATCTATCATTGAGGTAGTTGGTAGGAACAATGCACCAAGCATTAAACCACCATTGCCCAAGGGCAAAGGGAAGGCACCTCAAGGCTCAAAGCAAACTCTGAAGAAGGCAAATCATGCATATATTTATACTAAGAGGCATGTTCCCCCAAACTCACATAGAAAATTCACTTCTACACCTAATCATACATGCTCATGCTCACATTCACATGATGTTGGTATGAGAAAATCCCCCACTTATACCAAAGCCATGTATAGGAGGAAGACTCATAAGTTTAAACTCTAATGCCACTATTGCATGAGGTTTGGTCATATCAATATTCATTGTTATATAAGGAAGGCATACCTCAAGTTAAAAGATCTTTTTAAACCTAACCCCCTAGGACCCAAGTATGCTTGGGACCAAAAAAATGAATTTTTTTGTTATGTAGGATTGTTTGGTAGCCACCAATGAAGCAAATGATTAACATGTGGATAATGGATGCTCAAAGTGTATGACGAGCAATAAGAAACTATTCATGACCTTAAAAGAAAAGAAAGGTGGCAATGTCACATTTGGAAACAATGCCAATGGTAAGGTAATTGGCATTGGGACCATTGGTAAGAATGGTTATTCTCTTATTAATGATGTTTTACTTATTGATGGATTGCAACATAATTTGCTTAGTGTAAGTTAATTATGTGATAAGGGTAATAAAGTCACCTTTGACCTTAGAGAATGTCGAGCTACCAATTTGGTGGATAAAAAGGTAGTTAAGTTAAAATCTATTAATAAAGCTCTTGATGATGAGAGTTGGGTGATTGCTATGCAAGAGGAACTCAACCAATTTGCGAGAAATAATATATAGGAACTTATTCCTAGGCCTAAGGAACACCCTATTGTAGGTTGCAAGTAGGTGCTATGATGGGAGAGCTCAAATTCTTCCTTGGCCTACAAATCAAACAAATCAAAAAAGGGATTTTCATCAATCAAGAGAAGTACATAAAGGATATATGTTCAAGAAATTTGGCATGGAAGGATGCAAAGCAGCAAAAACACCAATGAGTCCTACCATCAAATTAGACAAGGATTAATCCGGTAAGTCAGTTAATGAGAAAAGATAACAAGGTATGATTGGATACTCTATCTTACCACTTCTAGACCTGATATAATGTTTAGTGTATGCATGTGTGCTAGATTTCAATCTTGCCTTAAAGAATCTCATTGTAATGTTGTTAAAAGGATTTTCAAATATCTACATGGCACATTGCATCTAGGTTTATGGTATCCTAGAGATTCATCATTTAGTCTTTTAGGTTATTTGCATGCGGATTATATCGGTAGTCTTCTAAATAGAAAGAGCACGTCAGGAACTTGACAATTCATAGGAGAATGCTTAGTGTCTTGGTTTGGTAAGAAGTAAGTTTTAGTTGCCTTATCCACCACCGAAGTAAAATATGTAGCTGCGGGTTGTTGTTGCACCCAAGTTCTTTGGATGAAATAATAATTAAAGGATTATGACAAAGTTGTTGATCACATTCCTATCAAATGTGATAACACTAGTACAATAAATCTTTTAAAGAATCGCATCCAGCACTCTAGGACCAAAAATATAAACATCAGACATCATTTTATTAGAGATCATGTCAAAAATGGTGATGTAGTGTTGGAATTTATAGACAATAATCATCAACTTGTAGATATTTTCACTAAACCTCTCAATGAAGAAAGGATGAACTTCATTAAGAGAGACTTGGGAATACTTGATTAAAGCTTCTTGAAGTGAAATTTGGATCTTTTTGGAATACTCTTTTAGTGGTATATTATTCTTGAATGATAGATTGTTATGTGTAATATATATGTAGTAAACTCTTTTAGATGTCTTAATTCTTTATGCAATTATGCCTCTCTATGCCAATTTGCATATGCAATTATGCCTCTCTATGCCAATTTGCATGAATTAATGTAATAGCCATATTCGTTTTACAAAACTCAGATCATTCATGTCCAAAATACATATGCATAAAGGTTTTATCCATCCTACACACACAATCCAACATATATTTGATGTACATATATGTATATGACAAAACGAGAGAGAGGGTTGGGCTTCAGCCGACGACCTGTGGTCCATACGTCTTAATGTAAAACTCAAAGCACCAAAGTGTCCAATTCCTATTCTCCAGTATCTGAAAAAAATTTGTGATTTGGTGAGTCGTGACTCAGTAAATAAAAACAATAATCAAATTCTCATGGCATAATCCATAATCAAATATCATCAAGATACATTGCAAGTATAACAATTGACTATGCAAGTGCAAATGCAATAGCTTTGTTTTTGTCGTGACCGTGCAAGGCAAACATTGCTCCCGAGATATTCATGTGATTCATGTAACATATGATTTGGGACCTATTAGTCCATCTTCCTATAATTCATTTGACATATGATTTGGGACCCATTGGTCCATCTTCCTGTAATTCATTTGACATATGATTTGGGACCTATTGGTCCATCTTCCATGTGATTTGCAAGTGTTTGACAAGTCAGTAACAACACCCTTTTAGTTCCATGTGCAAGTTCTTATTCACAAATGGTATGCTAAGTAATCGTTAAGAGCATTTGATTATCATTTGGCCTGTATTCTTATGCAACATGTAACAATTCAATCATATATATATGTAATAGAACATAATCATATTAGTCCCATGTAACATGTAACAATTCAATCATTCTCACTTGACTTATATTTTCATGTAACATGTAACAATTCAATCATATATACATGTAACAGAACATAATCATATCATACAATTGTTACATACACCCATTGAATCTAATTATGGTTTTTACTCACTTTTTGATGTTACCGACCTTTACTGTAGGTTTGGTTCTCTCTCTAGGGCTTCCTCAAAGTTTTGAGATCCTAGAATTTGATACACACATGGTTATAAGTATGTCAAAATGATTATGAATGCTTGGTATGCAGTTATGGTATGATCCATGCAAGTGGACCTAGTGTTTATGTATATATTCCTAATAGAGTAGCCTGAGCTCGCTATACTCTCACAACAATAACTCTAGATATATTGATCCAAATGACTTGATTCTTTTTTTCTAACTAACTAGACACATAATGAGACAACATATTCAAATTCAGGTCAATATCAGACACACACAAAATGTAGTAAATTTTTAAATGTTGCCCTGTTGCAGTGTCCTCTCAGTCTGAGTAGGTCTTACTCTTTTGGGTGTATCTCAAATTGAACAAATTCAATTACAATAATAATCTAACATCAGTTACAAAACATATAAAGGAACATTTTTCATGTTTTACTCATTGTCTAATTTGGTCTATAAGGTCACCAAAATAAAGGACCAATCTCAGGGTGAGCAAGTTTGTAACATGTTGACAACCAGTCATGAAGAAGGAATAATATCTCAACAACCATGTTGGATTTGGCATGAAAATATTTCAAAGGAGTGTATATCAGACATAAATATACAACTTTAAAGTTTGTACCATCATCAAATTCTGAATTTGTGGCCATCAAATACTTGGAAAACAGAGTCAAAAGAAAGGTGGGTTTCACCCAGGTACAGAGTCAGTCCCAATTAATGAGCCATAACTCTTTCCACATAGAAAATCAATTAAAACAGGTTTACAGATATTTAGAGAGGACATAACCCTACAAATTTCATGTTTTACACTTTGTCAAAATCAGAAGATAAAGCCATCAAAATATAGAAAATAGAAGACTAAGATAATCTCGATTCGGATTTGACCTAGTCCTACTAAAGGAGTCATATCTCCTAACATACACAAAATCAATTAAAATTGTTTAATACACATTTATATGAGGCATAAAGCTACAACTTTCATATTTTTCACTTTCCCTAATTCCTCTTCTAGGGTTATGAAATTGTGGGTGCAAAATTCTGTTCTAACAGTAAAATCAACAGAATCAGCTCTTGTTCTCTTGGTTTATAACTTCCATCCAAGAGCTCTACTTCAAATACTCCATAATTCTCACTAACCATGCATGATTAACATGTCATGAGAGGTTGATTTCAGTTGAGAAGAAGATAAATTAACTTACCTACTATCCCATAATTAGAAAACCTTAGGCAGCTCACTCTTCTCCCTCTCTTCTTCTTCTTCTTCTTCTTCTTTAGCTCTCTCTCACTCTCTTCCTGCAATACCTCCCGACTTACCTCTTAATTCTGCCCTAATTAGTAGATATAAACTTATGATAATAATAAAAAATCCATTGGTTGGAAGGTCACTTTTCCTCTTTTTGTCCCTCTTCTTCACTCCTTAAGCACCTTCATCCATCTCTTAATCCCTAAGTGCTCCTTATACTTTTAATTAAGCTCTAAAACACCATTATTTATGATACTATAACATGCACACAACATAAGACAATTTGCCAAGCAACAATACAAACACTACATATATGTTCAAGTGTCCCAAATTTAATGGTGTAAGTGTCATTGTCATGCTTCTACAAATCGCATGACTAAATGATCATTTATCCAATGCATATGTTCATATGGGATTTCATATCATTTATGCAATGAATATGTTCATGTGATAATGCCAATGAAGGTGAATAGGGATGTTACAATTAAGCATCAATATATTAAGTGGATCATAACTTAAAAGGTAAAATCTTAACTTTTCTTAGTCATCTTTTTCTACCTTGTAATTCACAATCGCTACTCCTCGATTCATGATCGTGAATTACAAGAACTTTTCATCCATCTGTCAAACCATTAATTCACAGTCATTACTTTCCATCCCCGCTACAAATTTATTCAAATTTCAAAAGTTTTGACCTTTGGCCACACTAATTCCTAATAATTTTTTATCTGTTACTTAGATATTTCATAATTAGCGATTGCAACTTGCTGATTGTGATTGCGAATTTGAGTAACTGCCATACATTTAATTGATTTGATTATCAACCATTTGCAACCCTTGATTAAATGAATTTTTGACCATTTGTTATCATTTTTACACCGTTTCTTAGCCTATTTAAACCCTTGAAATAGTATTTTAGCTCACATTTGCTAAAACACTTCATCCCTCTTCATTCCTACTCTCAAAATCTTCTTCTAACTCTTTTATATCTATTACAATGGCCTCTCAAGAAAGCCTCAAGAGCAGAAAAGGCAAAGCTATAGCACAACCATCTGGACCTCATGCCCTTCATATGATGAAAGGGATCACAAAGGAAGAGAAGGATCGATACAAGGCTAACTCTTCTAAGATTATCCAATCGAACGGAATTTCCTTCACATTTCTCCTTTAGTCATTTAGGATCAAGGATGAGATCCATGCCTATCTTTCGAATCTGGGGTGGAACGAGTTCATTTTTGTGATGAGCCTGAATACAATGAGATAATGCGGGAGTTTATATGAACCATAACTTTGAATCGGCAAGCAGAATCAAGGGCAGGTTAGTATAGGTTGATATTTAGAGCTTTTGGGGAACCTTTTTTCATTACCTTTGAGCAACTCTTAAATCTTTTCAATCCTTAAGTCAGGGATGACATTTTGTTTATCATCTCCTCTTTTGACATTATTTATCTGAGTTTTGGTCTAAAATTTCTAGTAAGACGAAACATGAGTCCAAGACCTCGTTAGCTAGATATATTCGAACCCTACCCAACTAGCTTTTTCATCATATCATCACCTTCTCTGTTAACACAAGGGGTGACGGTAATGAGAAGGTGTCTCAAAAAGACCTTGCCTTCCTTTTCTGCTTGACTGAGAACAAACCAATCCAAACTAGTCGCTACCTTATGGATCAATTGATTCACATGTGTACAAAGCCAAAGAGTTAGTTTCTTCTTACCTCACATGTTACTACCATCTACCATTATGTCGGTGCTTTTATTAAGGAAAATAAAAAATTCCTCACTAAAAAGTTTCTACCAACGCATAACTTTCTAGACTTGTCCATCCTCCTTAATCTAAGGCAACTCACCTTGATTCATACACTTATACCTTGGTGCTTTTGGGGTAAAAAAGTTAGAGACTTCCCAAGCCTCAAAAAGGAAGAGGCTTGTCATCGAAGAGGGTGCTCAATCCATTCCACCTCCCTAACCTAAACCCAAAGCCAAAATCTCTCTTGCCTCCATCAACAAAAAGCTTGATAAGATGATAAGGATGATAAAGAGAAGATTTTTCCTACTCTCCCACCTCTATAGTGATTTTGTGGATCTTTAGGAGAAAGTTGGTGCTACCCTTTGCCACCTCCCAGACTTTAAGGATTGGGAGGACACATTTGAGAAATAGCATGGTGAAGAGGTTGGGGAGGGCGATGAAGCTCAAGGTAAAGGAGCAGATGATGCAATTGACGATTTTGAAGATAAAGATAGTTCTCCAAATTTTTAGCTTATTCTTAATTTCTAGCTATTTTCCTTTATTTCCTTGTTTTTGTAAAGATTGTGGTCATATAGTTTAAATAAATAAAAGTGTTATTTTTATCCTTTGTAATTGATTATTTCATATATTATGTGATTGCTCTTATTTTGTTCTTGCTATTATTTACTTATTTGCTCTTTGTAATTATTTTGTCTCAATTATGCTTCATACACTTAATACCATTGTATCATAATTCAATGTCTAATCTTTACCCTCTTTTTGATCTTGCTAAAGGGGGAGAGATATTAGTAGTAAAAGAATGTGCAAAAAGGAAATATAAGTTGAGGGGGAGCAAATAGCAATAGGAGCATTCTTTTTCAATCTTATAAATCTTTGATTATTTGATTAACAAGTTTTTGAAAATCATTAACCATCCCAACTTCACTCATGCGACTTTTTTTTTAAAATAAAATCAATCTAAGTTGTCAAAATCAAAAGGGGGAGATTGTTGGACTAGGTTGATCAAAACCTAAGTCAAAGACCTCTTTTGTTCTTAACAATAAAGATTGATAGGCACTAATGCTTGTTCAAGTGTTGTTTTCATAGCATATAAGTTAGTTTTTCATTGAAAGTTAGATGAAAGACTAAATCTCTAACTTTAAGGAAGACACCTAAATTCATTGTCAGGAACCTGTAATTCGCGATCGCGACTTTACAATAAGGATGGATGAAGTTATGTAAGAAGAATTCGCAGATGAAATCACATCTGTAATCTAGCCAAGGGGAACTTGACTGTCACACAGAGGAATTCACAGTGATGTTTGCATCTCATGTTGCGATCGCGAATTTCATAGTTACAAGGAGGGAATCAAGTCTGCAACCATAACATGCCAAATGTTCAAAACAACCATTACAATATCAAAATTCGTAAGAGTGAAGCATCTATCGTGACCACAATCAAAGAAAGTATTTCCTCCTCACCAAATATAAGAATTTGAGGTCTCAATCGCGTCCAAGAAGGACATCAATCGAGACCGTAATTTTTGGTTGAACAGATGAACACAACAACTATATTTCTTGGAGCACTAGTGGTACATTGACACATGGACTAACCATTAGACACAAAATGGGGTTCTTTGCAATGATTTTAGGCTTTCTAGTGCAAATTGGAAAATCACTATCGTAAAATGCTAGTCCCGACCGTGACTTCTGTTTGATAGGCATTTAATGCAAAATTTGCCTTCCTTTAGTGATTTAAGGATAGTTTGTGAGTAACATCTCTTTGGTGGATGTTGGCTATAAATACTCCACCAAACATATGTAAACGCAAGAAAATTTCATTTATTATAACTAAACTCTTGCAAATTTGATTCATAACTTCTTATTCCTTGTGAACTATTGATTGTTTGGTGTTAACATAAACACCTTTGTAATTAGGTTATGAGTCAGCCTAAGCTTCCAAAACTCTTATAAACGTTGAAGTGTGAGCCTGTCAAAAACACTTAAGTAAGGTTTTATGTGAGCATAGAAACACAAAGTGTAAGGGTTATATGTAAGCCATAAAACAAAAATTGTATATGTTAGGTGTGAGCTTGGAAACATCAAATTTTAGTTAAGTGAAATACTCAATTATGAAGAATTAGGGAGTAGACGTAGAGTTTGTTAACACCCAAACCACTATAAATATCTTGTGTTTATTACTTCTACTTCTTCTTAATTCTCTGAAAACCAAACCTGCCCTCTAAAATTTTTTAATCTCCCACCAATTCAGCCTCTCTTCTTAGTGTGTAAGGGCCAACAATCATCACCCAACTTCAAAGAAAAGAAGAATGATGTAACTTGCTTTGAATGTGGAAAGGAAGGACACATCAAATCTGAATGTCCTAAGCTTAAAAAGAAGAAAAGTGGGATAAGGATAAGAATAAGAGCTTTAAAGTCGTATGGGATGATTATTCAAGTGAGGAAGATGAAAAAGAAGAGGTTGCAAACTTTTGATTCATGGCTCAAGAGGGCAACTCACATGACATAAGTACTTCTTCTCATTCTTGTGATGAATATGATGCATTTGAAGATGAAGGTGACGAGCTTCTTAAGGATATGTCCTTAAGATGTGATAAATATAAATAAAAAATAAGGATTTATAAGAAAAAGTGTTCAAAACTTGAGGATGGGCTTAAATGTTTAAATGAATTTGTAAATGACTTGAGAACCTTAAATGAGGAACTTAAGAAATCTTTGGAAAATATTTCTTAAACATCATCCTCCCTTGACTCTTTATGGAAAGAAAACGATTCTTTAAAATGTGAAGTTATAGAGTTAAGGAACTCCATCTCTAGGTTTCACAAAGGGAAGGAACCTTTGGATACACTTATTACATCTCAAAGACCACTTCTAGTGAGATATGGACTTCGTTTCAATGGGGTTTTATGTTTAACATCCTCATCTTCCACATTCATTAGATCTTCTACACCTCAAACCTCTAACATAAAGGTGGTTGGGAAGAAAAGTGATCCAAACACTAAGCCTCCTAAGCCTAAGGGTGAAGAGAAGGTTCCCTAAGGCTCTACACTATAAAAAAAAAGAAGTTTACTTATAGAAAATTTTGTAAGCAAACTCGCAAATTCTACATGTAAATTGGTTTACATATGGATTACTTATGGATTATATTCGAAGGCAATAAATTAGTCGGTAAAATTTGCTTATGAAAAATTTTCATAGGCAATATTTACCTACGAATTTCCTAGCAAAATTTCTATAGGTAATATTTACCTACATAAATTTCTGTAAGTAAATCATAACTATATTTCATAAGGAAGATGAGTAATTTTGTAAGGAATCTGAAGGTAAAATTTACTTACAAAATTTTTCCTAGGTTTTTACCTTTAAAATTTTTCGTTGGTACAATTACTTACATAATTTATCTATAGGCAAATTTTACCTTCAAAAATATTCTATAGACAAATTTCACAGGTAATAATTACCTTCAAAACAATCCTTAGGCAAATCAGTCGATATTTTTTTAGATCTTTTTAAAATATTATTATGATTCATATATTTAGTAATATTTGTAAATGTTATTGAATAACTTTGTATAAAAGGAAAAAATATATAAATTATAAAATGTGCTACAAATGTTAAATAACAATGTTATTACATAAACATAGTTCATATGTTCTATTATTTCATAATCAGTAATCATCTAAATGTAGCAATGGTGACTAGGAGGCTCGTTACTAGATGAAGGATGAAGAGGATGAGTCTGACAATTCTGAATGATTGTATGAAATTGCTCCTACATCTATGCTATTTGTTGCTGCTACTGAGTGATCAACTACTGATGTTGCTGAAGCTGCTCTGCCAACATAGAAGACCGTCGACCATCATATGATGGTGAAAAAGAACTAGTTGAAGGATAGTACTCCTATGATGCTGAACCTAGTCCATACACCTATTTCATCTTCTCGTCACTAACCAATTCAAAATATAATTCATTCTCATCGACACTCTCCCCATTTTATATTTGTTGTTGTTTCTCATTCTAAAATTTATCTTGTAAATTTTAAGGAAATTATGAGATCCCTAAATAAATATTATATAATAAAATAATAAAGTAATAAAGGTGTTCAAATACTTACCTCAAAAGATTGACTCGTATCATGAACAAGTTTCTTCATCCATTTTTCTGGCATGGAGCCTAAGGAAGAATTTGTGAGGTGGTAGTTTTATACCCTCCTTTTTAGCCTAAATATGCAATATAAAGGTTAAAACAAAAGTAAAAAAAATAAATCAAATTCAAAAAAATGTAAAAAAATTTCAGCAACATCTCCCCTATATATTGAACATATTGTAACATCCCTATCCCTAATCATTGGCATTATCACATGAATATATTCATTGCACAAATGATATGAAATCACATATGAGCATATGCACTGTATCAAATGAATATGGTCGTTACATTTATTGGTATCAGAGCAATATGAGTTCTGTAAAACGAATATGGCTGTTACATTTATTGGTATCAGAGCAGGGATATGTTCCATAGGGACATGCATATGAACATGACATGACTTTTGGACTATTTGCATTATCATATGACATAGTCTTATTTGTCTAGTTCCCATGGTTCACCAAGGAGAGACGAGTCAGCCAATTTGCATTCCATATAAGCATCATGCCAACCATTAAGAGATCAAACTGCTGATAGAGTTAGATCTCTTACACATGTTCATGCATAATACATATCTTACGGGTAGCCATAACATAGAATCAGTGAACAAATAGTGTAGGGTCAAGAAATTCAAAGAGAGGCAAGGTATGATAAACTAAGAAAACAAGGTGCAGTTGACTTCAGTGGTACCACAGATCCATCAGTGACAGAGACATGGCTAAAAAGAACACAAAGAGTTTTGAATTTGATGAAATGCATACCAAAAGAAAAGTTTGATTATGCAGTATCGCTATTACAGAGGGATGCATATGATTGGTGGGAAACCATTTCAGGGAGTGATGTCTAGCCTCTAGTGATTACATGGGATGATTTTCTTTGTGAGTTCAATAACAATTACATGCCAGAAATATATGAAGATGATAAGAGAAGAGAGTTTTTGAACCTACAGCAGGGGCAAATGACTATAGCTAAATATGAGGTGAAATTCAATCAATTATCTCATTAAGCATCATTTATGGTAACCACTGATAGAGACAAATGTCAAAACTTTGAAGAGAGACTGAGATATGAGATCAGAAGTAAGATCATAGCTATAGATCTTGAAAGTTATGCCAAACAGAAAGTTGTTGTAATCAGGGTAGAAAGATTTAGTACTATTGCCACTACGTGAATTGATGTGATACTGGGTATGGACTGGTTGTCTAAATATCATGCAATAGTGAATTGTTTTATTAAAGAAGTTGTTCTGGAATCTCTGAATCATACAAGGGTTGTGTTTTAAAGGGAAAGACAAATTATACCAGCATGTCTAGTTTCTGCTATCAAGGCTTTTTGCATGATTAAAAATGGTTGTGAGGCTTATTTCACATGTGGTATTTTTAGGATATATATGAATTAAAAGATAGATTGGCATTTGCTCTAGTATTAACCATTCCTACTAGTAATAGAGGATTTGTAATATATAGTAATGCCTTTCATCAAGATTTGGGATTTGTTTTAATGCAGCATGGTAAGGTAATTACATATGCATCTAGACAACTAAAACCTTA
Organism: Omphalea diandra; assembly: GCA_949677035.1. Classification (NCBI taxonomy): domain Eukaryota; kingdom Viridiplantae; phylum Streptophyta; class Magnoliopsida; order Malpighiales; family Euphorbiaceae; genus Omphalea; species Omphalea diandra. The sequence continues at coordinate 1,090 of CATIWR010240644.1, read as the reverse complement.
TGAATTATCTTACATAGTACATGACCTAGAACTTACTGTTGTTGTGTTTGCTTTGAAAATATGGAGACACTACTTGTATGGATAAACTTTTTAGATGTTTACAGATCACAAGAGCTTAAAGTATTTAATGAGATAAAAAGAATTAAATACAAGACAAAGGCGGTGGTTATAACTGCTAAAGGATTATGATTGTACCATTGAGTATCACCCAGGGAAGGCAAATATGATTACGGACGCTTTGAGCAGGAAATCAATAAGTGATGTAGCCTATTTACAGGTATTTCTATTGTCTTATTTAGTTCAATTACGAGTTATGAATATGGAGCTAAACCTATAAAAAGAATAGGGTATTGATTACTACTTTTTAAGTGAGACCAGTGTTGTATGATCGAATTAAAGAAGCACAGGGCAAGGATCTAAAGTTATATGGGAGGATTGAAATTGTAAAACAGGGGAGACATAGTGATTTTGATATTTGAAATGATTCCTTGATATTGGGTTCTAGTATTTGTGTGCCTAATATTGAAGAAACACATAATGCTCTATATACCATGCATCCAGGAATGACAAAAATGTATAATACCATGTGATCTCATTTTTGGTGGCCTAAAATGAACAATGATGTGACAGCCTATGTTTCAACATGTTTGACTTGTCAGCAGATCAAAATGGAACATCAAGCACCAGCTGAAAAATTGAAACCATTGATGATTCCAGTATGGAAATGGGAAAGAATAATCATGGACTTTATATATGGGTTACCGAGGACTTTGAAGAAAGAACAATTTAGACACTTAAAGACATGCTTCGAGCTTGTGTGATAGAGTTTAAAAGTGCATGGGATGAATATATTACCTTGATTGAATTTGCTTATAATAACCATTATCATAGCAGTATACAGATGGCACCATATGAAGCACTATATGCAAGAAAATGTCGAAGTCCAACCTATTGGGATGAAGAAGGAATGTGTATAACTGAGTTTTCGATACATAGGACCATATGAGATTTTAGAAAGAATTAGTCCATTGGCTTATAGGCTAGCACTACCACCAGAGATGGCTCAGATTCATGATGTATTCCATGTGAG
>CATIWR010240627.1:0-34994 GCA_949677035.1 Omphalea diandra | reverse complement strand
ATAAATTAGCAACTGGATTACAGCATAGATGTTATAAATTAGTTAGCAGATTACAACTTATGTATCCCTGAATCTAAATAGAATTCCGTAGCAACAACAAAGTACTGTATTGTTTCAAACTATTTCCTTCGAAAGTTAATTCTAGCTACAAACAATATAAATTTCAAGTTATAGCCATATCACGTATAAAAACAAATGGAAGGAAAAAGAATCAATAGCTTCCTAGATAATAACAGCCCAAAAATAGTATAAAAAAGCAGATTATATTCTGCAAAAAATATTGTAATTGCTTATTTTGTGGAGCATAAATATTGCAGTAGCAAAATTTATAGTGCAAAAATGCTATAGGAGCAGAATATGTAGTGCAAAAATGATGCAATGAAATGACACCTCTTATATTAATATATTATTATATTATTTATATTATATTAATAATATTAATATTAAATTTGCAGTGCAAGTAGAAGCCAATGTTCCAAGCCTATGAATAAGAAATCCACTCTTCTAAATATTAAAAAATAATTAATTAATTAATTACAAATTAACAATATCTATAAATTTCTACTACAAGTTCACCAGCTAGACAACTCACTTTTTTGCATTATATAATAGCAAGAGTTAAGCATATCTTAGTTTACTAGGCCACGTTTGAATTTTTTTTTTTATATATATTTTAATATAATTGTAGATCGTGATTGAAATAAATATAAAAAGAATATGAAGTTTTAAAATTCTATATCTATAAAATCAATGCCAAATGCAGTGTTATGCTTTTATTATTACTCATAATCTCATTTTAATATACAAAAGAAAATAAACAAATGAATAATTAATTAAACATTTATAATATCAATAATTTTCTTCTATGCTACATGTTCACTAGCTAGACAACTCATGTTTAGTATTATATAATAATAAGAAGCATGTCTTTGCTTACTAGGTTTACAATCTATCAGCCTTTCTTTGCCAACGGAATGCACAACAGTAGCGGAATTAGAAATTATTTTCAGGTGGAGCTCACTTATTTGAAGCTATTGGTGACTGGCGGGGGCAGTGAAATGGAAAAAAGAGAAGGAACATATGAGTAAAAAGGGGGAAGAGTAAAGGAGAAATCTATTTTTGAAGGGAAGTAAGCATTTTGTAAGTTCGGAATCCGATTTTACTAAATTCTAGTAATTGGAGTAATTTTAAGAATATTTTCTTTATTTTTATGTATATAATTATGAATTTTAACGATTTAATGATAATTATATGTATTTTAATGTGTTTAACGAGATATATATATATATATAAAGAGATAATTTTATGTTAAAAAGAATATTATTTTAATTAAGGTTATGTTATTCATTATAAATTGAGTTTAAAGAGTTATGTTTAATGAATATTTTATATTTAAGAAATTAAATTTAAATGAGTACGTAATGATATTTAGTATTTTTAAGATGAGTATATATATATATATATATATAATGATTAAAAGATTTAAATATATGAACATGACTTTAAGTTAATATAAATATATGGTTTAAATGATTTTAATATTAATTACATTATGTGAATTAACTATGTTAAATAAATATTTAAGAAATTGATGAAATTAATTTAGTTAATTTGAGTATATGATTTAAATGATTTTAATATCAATTATACTATGTGAATAAATTATGTTACATAAATGTTTAAGGAATTTAATTAATTTATGTTAAGGATATTAAGTTATTTAAGTTTATTTGAGTTATTAATTAAATTGATTTAATTAAAAATGTTATATGGATTGATTTAATTTAAAGTATCAAATTATGAGAAATAAAGTTATTTATGTGAGAAAATTTTTTATTAAATTTGAGAAATCAAATTATTTATGAGATATTTTATGTCATTAGAAGTAATTAAATATAAATGATTTATTATTTGATTTAAATAAAATTTAATATTAATTATTTAATTGATATATTATATTTATATTTAAGAGAATTAATTTAATTTAAGTTAATTTTATGGAATTATGGATAGAGAAATTCAATTTTATATGACAAAGATTTTAATTATGAAAATTTTTATTATTGTATTATTATTATTGATTATTATTCTTTTGAAAAAGAAGAAATGAAATAAAATAAAAAAACAAAAGGCAAATAAATAGAGTTTTCTTTTTTGGACGGGGCTGAGAGTAAATTTTTTTTTTTTTGTCACTTACTCAAAATGGCGCCGTTTTGAGTGTAAAAAAAAAAAAAAAAAAAAAAAAGATGTAGGGGGCGTTTTGAGTAAGTGACCAAACACTAGTGTGAGAGAAAAAAAAATAGGTTGAAGAGAATTAATTTAATTTAAGTTAATTTTATGGAAGTTAATTTAATTATGGATAGAGAAATTCAATTTTATATGATAAAGATTTTAATTATGAAAATTTTTATTATTGTATTATTATTATTATTATTATTATTATTATTATTCTTTGAAAAAAAAGAAATGAAATAAAACAAAACAAAAAACAAAACAAAAGCCACATAAATAGAGTTTTCTTTTTTGGAGAGGGGCTAAGAGTAATGTCTTTTTTTTTGTCACTTATTCAAAATGGCTCCGTGTTGAGTATAAGAAACAAAAAATAAATAAATAAATAAGGGGCATTTTGAGTAAGCGACAAAACACTAGTGTGAGAGAAAAAAAAAATAGATTTAAGAGAATTAATTTATTTTAAGTTAATTTTATAGAAGTTAATTTAATTATGAATAAAGAAATTCAATTTTATATGATAAAGATTTTAATTACTAAAATTTTTATTGTTGTATTATTATTATTATTATGGATTATTATTCTTTTGAAAAATATGAAATAAAATAAAAAAACAAAATAAAAGCCAAATAAATAGAGTTTTCTTTTTTGGAGGGAGCTGAGAGTGATGTCTTCTTTTTTTCACTTACTCAAAACGGCAGTGTAAGAAACAAAACAAAAAAAAGTTAGAGGGCGTTTTGAGTAAGTGACAAAACACTAGTGATAGAGAAAAAAAAATAAGTTTAAGAAAATTAATTTAATTTAAGTTAATTTTATGAAAATTAATTTAATTATGAATCGAGAAATTTAATTTTATATGATAAAGATTTTAATTATGAAAATTTTTATTATTGTATTATTATTATTATTATTCTTTTGAAAAAAAAAAGAAATGAAATAAAATAAAAAAAACAAAAGCCAAATAAATACAGTTTTCTTTTTTGGAGATTGAAACATGCATTCAATCGAATACATCAACGACCATCATATCCATATCTCAAATCTTTAAAAAAAAAAAAAAAATTATGAATAAGTTAGAAACTAACTGTAATAAACTCCAAATTAACAAAGTTTATCTGTTGAATTCGATTCCAAAATCAGATTCGTTGCTTTTGGTTAACAATGGACGGGGAGAAAGCAAGAAAGAGACGAAACTCTGTGAGAAAAACAAAAATATAGCGCGTGTGATGGCTACAGAGTAAGGGTAGGGAATTTTATCATCCAAAACTCAAATTAAAAAGTGCTAGGCTGGTAAAGGATGGGCTAACCTTTTTATTAAAAGGGTCATTATGTTTTGACACTTTAATTAAGTTTGGCTACACTTTTTAAAGGGGTCCTACTAAAAGGGTAGGCACAAGAGGTTTGGCTTGTAGTGACTCTCACATTATTGTGAACTCTCTATTTGTTGTTGGCTCAAGCAATCATTAGAGTTATGGGCATTATCAAACATCTAAAATATGAACTCTTAAGTTTAAATTAGATAAAATTATATTAAAGCTAAAATTTTGTTAAAGAAAACAAAATATGCATTATTAAGGTAAATTGAACAAAAATTATATTATAGCTAAAAAGTTTAAATTCGTCTATTATATTTGTATATTAGATCGAACTTGTTCAAACTGAATATATTAATGTAAGAAATTTTTTGAGCTTTAAATTAAACTCAAATTCATCTCAATAAATCATATCCTAAATTAAGCTCAAATTCATCTCAATAAATCATATCCTTAGGTAGACTTGAACTTGCCTGAAATTTTAAGTTGCGATTAATATTGTTGCATTTCTTTTAAATTTATAAAAATAATTTTAAAAAAACTATTTTTCTAAGTATTCTTCATATTTATTAAGAAATATTTTTGAAAACAAAATTTTCACAAATCACAAATTCAAAATTTTAAAATTTAATCTTTATTTTTAAAAATCAAAAATTGATACCAAAGACACAAGCGTATAAAATTGATTCTTTCTTTTTTTTAACAAACTAATTCTAAGCTATTTTTATCCTTAATATTAAATTTAAGATACAAGTATGAAAAGTATATTCTAGTTTTAAGATTTGACAATTTAGGTCATGTATTTTTTTTAGATAATTTGAGGTATGAATTTAATTCAGTTAATAAATAAGGTCCTAACTTAACCCTTTAACATCATTAAAATTAACAATATTTTACGTTGATATAGCTAATTTGATGACATGTCATACTAATATTATAATTTTTTTTAAAAAAAACATATGAAAAAGCATCATGTGGTTCAAGATTTAATACTTTAGATCCTGTGATTTTCTTGAACAATTTGAAGTATAAGATTTAATTCCATTAGCAAATAAAGTTCTAACCTCCTAATGTCGTTAAAATTGATGATGTATCATGCTGATGTGATCAATTTGATGATGTGTCACATTGCTATGATATATATATTTTTTTAACTTTTTACTAATATAGAATTTTTTCTAAAAAATTCTTTATCTAATGAATTCTTTAATAGATATATTTATGTATTTAATTAAAAAATAATTAGCAATAAAATTAAAAACAACATTAGAAAAAGACGAAATCAAATTACTTTTCTTGCCCACTTTTCCTTTCTTTCTCATCATCAAAATACAACAAAAAAAATCGTATAAAAAACTCTTCTTCTATGATTAAAAGAGTTTTGAATTAAATTTTTCAATGGCAAAAAGGAAAAATTATGAGACAAACAAATTCACTATCACTAAATTTGAAGGTCATGCTCCAAGGATACACAGTCGAAAGTGCAACGACGAGAAGAACTGAATAAATATGGCACTTTTTCATAATTCTTCTTAAAAAAATTTATCACATTAGTGTGACACGTCATTAAATTAGCTACATCAGCATGACACATAATTAATTTTAATGGCATAAGGGATTATAACTTTATTTACTTGCAGAGTTAAACTTCAGACCTCAAATTATCTAAAGAAAATTGTATGATCTAAAATGTAAGTCTTGAAACTACACAGTATTTTTTATACTTATTTCTCAAAAAAATTTATCACATCAGTTTGACGTATCATCAAATTCATCATATCAGTATAACACATCATCAATTTTAATGTATTAAGGAATTTGAACCTTATTTGCTAATATAGTTACATGTCAAACCTCATATTAATTTTTTTAAAAAAATTAAACTATTAAACTTTAGATCTACATGATTTTTCAGGGTATTTTCTCTTAAATTTAAACTCGATTTAACATGGAATTGAATATAAACAACACTCGATGCTGAATTATAAACAATTTGTTGCCCCTAATATTAAATTTACCCTAATCAATATATGTTTCAATTTTAGTTTCAAAATTAATTTTAAATTATTATTTGTCATTTATTAAATAATTATGCATAAACGTGTTATTATTTTACATTATATTATAGAAAACTATCATATCAAAAAAAAATTTCTAAATAAAAAATTAGAAAACTCAACTATCATATAGAAAAACAAACTTTCTAAATATAAAATTAAAAAATTTTAAAAAGTAAAAACTTGTAAACAGGAATTTAAAATCATATAAAAAAATTTGAAAAGAAAATTATAAAAACTAAAAGTAAAAATTGTAAATATAAAAGTAAGATTTAAATTAATTATATTGATTGTTCAAAATTTTGAATATATAATGACAATCGAAAAGGTAATAGATTATCAAAAATTACTTCATTCAAATTTAATAAATTTTGCTTAAAATTATACCACACAATATTAAAAATATGATATGAATCAATAAATAATTTTTGTTGCAACTACCTCATATATTTATATATATTTACAATTATTTTTTAATTTTGTTTTGATTATGAAATATTTAGTATTGTTTATTTCATTAATTATTAGAAGTTATTTCATTCAAATTTAATAAAATTTCTCTTGAAATTATGTTAAATAAAATTAAACTTATGATTCAATAAATAATATTTTATTACAACTAAGTTAGTACATAATTAAAAATTTTGAGAAATTTATTTTGTTATTTTATTTGCTTAATAATTTTTTTATGAAATAAATAATTATATTTTAATTATTATAATAAATTAATTTTAATTATTTAATAAAATAAATATTAAATTTATTATTATAATTATAATGCGTATGATACTAATTCGCGACCACTACCTAATAAGAACTGAACGAGTGCCACAGGTCCACCGCCTTACGTTGTGGGATCAACAGTAGGACCAAAGCCTGCAAGCATTGTTTTGTTCCAAGTGTCCATTCAATTGCAAATATGAACCCTAAATTCATTGACGTTTGGCGAAAGTGAATCTTCAGCACACGATACACATTAAATGGTTCAAATCCAAGGAAAGAACAAATTGCTGACGTATGTGGACATATGCTACAGTAGAACATCTATTCATATATGTGGTAGCTCTATACAACTAGTTTTCTTCTTAAAAAAATTCTTAAATAAGAAAGGATGGTCCAGTTTTAAACTGCCCCAATAAAAGACAGACACTGCAGCTAATGGGTCTTTAATGTAATAGTAAACTGAGTTCACATCTTAGTCATAATTAAATTAAAAATTAATTAAAAAAAAGAAGAAGAAGAAGAAATCACATTTCTTCATATTTTCCTTTGAACAGGCACAGTATAAAATGTGAAACAAAGAGTTCAAAGGGAATGCTGAAAAAGAATCATTTCATAAGTGCACTGGGGCATCTGTATTCTAGTCGCATTGGGGACCCTGGCTTGTCAATAAATTCGAAGTACTTGACAGTTTCACTAAAATGACCTTGAATGGTCTCAATCAGTCGGCCCATGAACAACACTATCATGGCTGGCCCATTGATTTTAGAGGAGCTGGAAAGAGAGGATGATGATTGCTCATGCAGATCTTGCTTACCAATGCAAAGGGAAAATTTATCTATAGGATCCTAAACTTAGCATGTTTATGCTTTTTGCATTTATCACACCAAGTTCTTTTATGACAAAATCATCAAACTTTCTTCTGCGTAAACAAATGGAATGACACTTGAGATATGAGGTGTATTATTTAGGGTTGCGTGGATAATATGATATGGCAAATAAAATAAAATAAAATAATACAATTATATAAATAAAGAAAAATTTAAGACAAATTAGAGATTTGATTTTGGTCTTTACATGTGAAAAAAGAATTATAGGTAAGAATGATAACTTAAAGAAACATGGCGAATTAAATGGGGATGACAAATCTATTATATATATATATATATGCAAAAATGTGATGCCATGAAACCTCCTAAATTTAGTTTTGTATATGATAATGTGGTGAAATTTAGTTAAATTTTGTCTAGTCTATTGATAAAGTTCTAATATGTAACTCTCAACTTTAACTTCCTTAATTACAAATTATTCATATCAATTAAATTTTTCTAATGTGTCTTATCATTTTTTTCACCTTATTTTTTTTTAAATTACAACTGCTACCAAAAACTTAAAAACATATTAATTTATATTACAATTATGTCTTTTCAATAACATTAAATTGTATATAACTCAATAATAAATTATTATATATTAAAATAATAGATACATTGAAAAATTAAATATGTATTCAAAATACTAAATAATATGTTTAAGATTCATTAGTGATATTAAACTTTTTACTTTATGTCATTCAACAAATATATAAATAATAATATTATTTAAAAATTATATAATTACACTTTAAAAACTTTAAAAATCAAAATTAATTTCAAACTACTGATACCAAATTGAAGAAGAATGAAGATTCAAAATGAAGTCCCAACTAAAAAGAGGATCATCCTTGATATGCCAAATTCAACGCGCTAAATCTTCATCTCCTTTAAATGTGCAAATATTAATTTCTCTCAACTAAGAAAAGAAATAAGCATTGCCAATGAGGCAAATACTAAGGTTTCAAGACGAAACATGTCTACTGTTAGCAGATTACCATCTATATGTGTTGAACAACCACCTAAGAAGACATTGGCTACTTCCATTGTTAAAAATATGCAGAAGCAATTAGTTGCTTTAGTCCCGAAAAATATTAGCGAGTTAGCACAGAAATTTTCTCCACCATTCAATCCATCTGATTTATCTCATTTCCATCCATTTGACGTCCATGCATTATCTTCTTTTGAGCCCAACTCTCACTTAACGATGTCATTCATTCTCTAGAAGTCTGTCTTCCACAGGACTTCATGTGATAAATATGAAAAGTATAAGGATTTTAAAAAAATAAATTTTTGTTAGAATAAATCCATGTAAATGTTAACATACATACGCCAGATGGAGGCAAGAATTTTCGTGATTTCTCCACCCTTGTTTCTTCTCAGTTATGCCATGAGATGACATATCGTATTACTATATACCACTGTTAAAGATACAATTGCCGGATGAAAGGGACAAGCAATAAAGCCACAATCAAGACATAAAAAGACCATCCAGTCTGAGATCATGCAATTGGCAGTGAAAGCAGGCTGTACAAATTCAAGTCCTTTTTCAATTTATAGATTTAAAGGACAAATGAAACCCGCAAAGATAAAAAGGAAGTTGGACAAAGAAGATAAAATTAGTCATCTATTAGATCATTTATGCAAACGCCTTTGTGTGCAGAGGTCCGCATCAGAAAACCATTTATCCATTATAAAACCAACCTGTGCAGGTCATCATCAAATACCAATTTACAGTAATCACAAATATATAGATTATAGCCAGAGACGTCTCTATGTTAAACACAATTACAGAACGACACCCATTACTGCTTCTAGTATCCTGTTTACCATTTCTGCCTGCAAGTCATCACAGAAAATAGAAAAGAAAATCAATAATAGATGAGACAGAAAAAAGAATAGAAAAATCGCAAGTCATTGCAGTCAAGTTCTTCATAGTGGGAAGTGTGGATAGGGAAAAGAAAACTAAAAATCCATATCAGAGATTCAAATTTATGTACAGAGTTACAGACACAGGGAAAGAAACCTTTCTTGTCTACTTGAATTTCATTTCCCTTGTTGTTTTTACAATTTGTCCCATTTTCAGAACCAAGAAAAAAAAAAAACCAACATAACCCAAAAAACAAAAAGCAACCATATATCTAAAGATTAAAATCAAAGGTGACTAATTCCCTTCAAGGAAGCTCGAAAAAAAAAAAAGAAGGTTTCTAAATTCAGAATAATTGCAATTAAAAATTTGAACTATAACTAGGCCAAGAAGACTGGTTTGGAACCCGGTCAAGATGCAGCACCATCAATGGCATGTATAGACACTATATTGTTCCCCGCCAGAGAAAAATTACTGGGTAGAAACTATACCGAACCTTCCATCTATCAACGCCACGAAGAAACAGTGAACAGAGGCACCTCGTTCCATGCAACAGATACAAATCCAGGTTCAGATTCTATCAGAGAGTACGAAGAACTGTAGTTGTAGTTCCATAATAGTATCTTAGCCTGACTCATCGCATAATGGCTGAGTCCAACTGATTCAAAACCACAACTTTCCATCAAAATATTCCACTGCTCTTTATCTTCAATCCGTTCTCTTCTAGTTACTGCTTCCTCTGGCCCAACGACACCAGCAATTCTACGGCCCAGTAACAATCTCTCCACCTGAAATCTTTCTGGTGAGTCCCTGGTCAAGTTGGGCTCAAGAGATTGAAACACGGCGCAGTAGTATCTCAGCGCGTTCTTGAACCGGCTTATGTACCCAACCCGGTTCAAACTCGCTTCGTACTCCCCTAAAGTAACAATCTTAGGGTTCAAGGATTTGGCCATCCTTAGCGCAGTCTCTACAGCAACTGGAGTCTCGTCCAGTAAATTATACAACTGAAGCATGAAATTCACCGCTAAAACCTCATCCGGATCAACCCGGAAACAGGACTCTTCTAACTCCTGAATCGGTTTCAGAATCGGCTCGAACTCGAAATTCAAATCTAAGAGCTTAGCAAAATCGCGAAGCCTATTACCAGTAGCAAAAAGAGAAGCCGCCGGAGATTTACCAAGAACTGGTGCAGGTATACCGGAGATCCGGATCCTTGCTGGTTTTCCGGCAGAGCGCGTAGCCAGTGCTTGTAAAAGAGCAGCCCATTGAACTCCTTGAACGATCCCGAAATCCACTATGTGAATCTTACTAGCCCTCTCCATCGCCTCCAGTATCGCTTGGTTAGCTGTTAAATGAGCAAACTTGGAATAAGGGCACGCGTCGTTTAGCGCTGTGTAAGAGAGCGTGAAATCCTCGCATGTTGTCTCAAACATGGTCAATCTCTTTTCTGCTCGTGGACATAATCTGCTGTATAATGCTTCAGTGAAGTAAAAAGCTACTCTCTCAGTTGGATCTCCGTGTTCTGATACGGATTCCCTGAGCTTAACGAGAGATTTCACAGCTGCCTCAGGTTCTGACTCGGCGAGTCGAGCACACTCGAGTAGTGCTTTCAAGAGCGCTGGTGCTGACTCGATTTCCGGCGAACTAGAAGAGGGAACAGTACCAGCTGTTTCGTTTTTGAGAATGGAAGTAGGGTTGGCTGGCTTGGCAGCTTCTTTGACCACCGCTTGGGGCAGAGGAGGTGGTGGAGATGGAACCCATGGTGGGACTTGAAGAGGATTAGAGCCGCCTTTCTGCGTTTCAGTGAAGATGATTCGGTTGAGATCGGAGGGCGAAACAGTGAGACGAGTTGGGCCAGTGGCAAATGGATCAGAGCCGTAAAGACCAAAATCAGCATTATTTTGCCACGCGTCGCAACCAGAAGGCAGATTCGAACTATCCGTTGAGTCTCCACCACCCATCAAACTGTCCATCCACTCGTCCGAGTCAAACTCAGCACCACCCCCACTGCAGAAATCCGAAAACCTGAATCCAGTCGAGTGTTGCCCCATCTGCGGGAAGTGAAACCCAGGTTCTCCTGTATCTCCACCGGCGGAGACTTGGAATGGGTCGGCAAAACCGGGACCAGCGAGGCCCGCAAAACCCAGATTGGGATTAGTAGACATTGTAGAAGTAGTAGTGGTGGTGGTAGGAGGCCAGGGATTTAAAGGGAAAGAAGTGACGCCAAAGAGTTGCTGTTGCTGGGTATGCTGCTGTTGCTCTTGCTGCTGCTTTTGCTTTATGACTTGTTGGGCAATTGCCATTAGATTTCCACTGTCAGCGCACATATATGCCATTCTCCGGCAAAATCTCAACTGTAGTCACATTATACCGCCAGAAACAAGAAAAAGAAAAACAATATTGGTCAGTAACAGAGTGGAGGAAAAGAAGTGAAATAGCAGAGAGAGCTTTACGTACATACACTACATACAACTGACGACGCCCAGAAGAAACAACGGTATCACAAGTGACGACTTGGATTGGATTTAGATTGAGCCAGAACTAGAACTAGAACTAGAACTAGACTAGCACTAGAGAGAGAGAGAGTGAGAGATTTTTGAGTAAGTATAGATCTTTAAGGAAGAAAATCTCAAGTCTGCTGGGAGATTAAAGTCCATCAAAAATGAACTCTGGGCCCCACTTTTTTCATTTTATTAAAAACTAATTAATTACAGGAAACAACAAATAATGGGGGCTTGTGTGTTGCGTATTCTGTTGCTGCGGGCGGAAAAATAAATTTGTTGTGTCCAGAAGTCACTCGTCTGCAATAGCTCAAACGCCAGTTTTCTAAAATTATGATTATTGATTAAAAAAATTAGTGATTAATTCACAACTGGTATTATTCTGGTCTTGGAGTTTAATTTTGGCCTATATTGTATGGAAACAGAATTTGAGAAATTGAGAAATGAAAATATTCATAAGAACTATATTTCGTAAAATATGTTTCTTTTATCTCAAAAATAATTATTAATTATGCTTTTTTAAAATGTCTTAAAATATTCACTACATTAAATAAAAAAATATTTACAAGTAATTTTCTTGATTTATCTTTATTAAATATTAAATAAAAAATATTTATTTTTTATTAAATATAAATAAGGGTGTAAATGATAAAAATATACTATAAATAATAAATTGATAAAATATTATATATTTTTAACTAACAGAAGTTTTTAATGAAACTTACATTTTAGCCAATAGAGAAGGTGTTTTTAAAGCTTTGGAAGGAAACAATTAAGGAATTGGACGGAGTTTCGACATCGGTTTGGGTTTGAGTTTGAGTTTATTTTATTGGATTAGCTTTCGTTGAATTCGCTTTGCAAATGATATAATGGCATTATAATACTTCTAATTGATTTTGGGATTTCTTTATTTTTTAAAAAAAATTATTCAGTTATTTAAAATATCTAAAAATAATATTTTTATATACATAAATATATGAGATTTATCTAAAAATATAAAAATATTATTTTAAGTATTTCAATATCATTTTATAATTTATTTATTTTTAGTAATTTGGTAAGATTGTTGGATTGGATAATTATTTTTTAAAATGCTAGCAGTTGTGAAGTTGATTTCTTTTCCATTAACAAATATGTGCAGTTATGGTGGGTACCAAAGGTTAATTTGCAATTTTGGGATTTTCCCCTCAAAAAAACAATTCTGGTTTTTTGGTTGGGATTATTGCATGTCACACACAAAGTTCTCTATAGAGGTGGGTATTTGGTATCAACTAACCAAAAATTAAATATAATTAAATTTATATTTGATTTAAATTTTTAATTTAATGTAAAAAAATTACTTAATTTGAATCAATCTAAATTTAAATATATAAAAATTAAATTAATTAAATTTCAAAATAATATAATTAATTTTAAAAATTAGTTACAATCAAATCAAAATACAATTTGATTCGCTGTGTTTTAATTTTTAGAATATAAAATTTAATTAATTCTATTTTAATAAAAATTAAATCAATTGAATGCTTACTACTAAGCCTTTTACCTCTAAGATTGGGCTAAAATAATTATAAATTAAAAATTGGTATTCTCGATTGGTCTAAGAGTTAATTTTAAATTTAATAAAACTTAATGAAAAAATTGAAGGGCAAAATAAGTATTAGTACCACAATGATGATAATTCATAATAAAATATTTATACTTGTTGTTTCAACATGATAACGCACTTTTTTCTTACAACATAATGCACTTATAAGAAATAATTTGAACATGTATACATTCATTTCATAATAATTTAATGGTTAAAATTAATTGTATTGGGTTTATAATAGACAAAATTATTAGTGCAAATAATATAATTGAATATGAAATTCCATAAATGAAATTTCAATGTTTTAATATTAGTAAATTTATTTTTTTTTTCAATTCAATTTGATTATTTATTTATAAAACAACAAAATATGAGCTTTTGATTATCATTTTGATCATTTAAAATTTTAGTTGAACTAATTGAAATAACGGAATTTTCATCCATTAATAATTATATTGTTTTCAGTAACAGTATCATGATAAATTTTATTGATATCATGTTGCTGTAATTATATTTTTCTTTTAATAATGTATGAATCAATGACTTGTCAAAAAAAAAAACAAATTATTAAAAATAAAAACCACAACCAAATAACAGGTTTTTGGGAGAGCAATCTATGCTAAATTGTATAATGATATCAGTACACTGAGGAGGAAGAGAAAACTCCAAGGATAGTCTGAGATCACTATTGGTTTGATTTTTAGATTACTGATCACAATTAAAAGTATTTATGAATACATTAAATTGATATGAGTAGTACAACTAAAAGTATTTATGAATTCATTAAATTGATATGGGTAGTACACTTCTAAGATTATTTAAGAAATATTTAATTACAATTTATAGGCGATTGATTCTATTTTATTTGGGTAAAATATTTCTCAGAAGAACAAAATATAGGCATGTGGGATAAAATTATTTATTTTAAAATTATTTATAATTAAATTTTTGTTAAAATAAAGACTATAAGAGATATAACTTTCAAAAATAAGAATCGATTATTATCGGTGTTGTTAGCCTATAATTATTAACATAGTAACTCAGTTATATATTGAGAAGAAAGTGAGAGAAATAAATAATGATATCTAAGTAATATTTTTAAAATTAAATCGATAATTAATTGATTGGCTAGTTGATTTTTAGTTGAATTAATATGATCGATTCAATTAGTCCAATTTAATTGACTACTTAAAAATTTTAAAAAATATATAAATAATCCTTAAAAATATTTGAAATTATAAAAATATAATATAATAAAGTAATAATTTTTTTGATATTTACACTTTGAGTAAAATAATGTAATTTTTAAAAATTTTAAATTTATTTATCAAATGATGTAGTTTTAGATTGAATCCATTTGATATAGTTAATAATTAAAAACACTTAAAAGATTAATAACTGAAAACTTTTAAAAATTCAAAATATGTTTGTTTGATAATTTTGAGTCAATATAAAGATTTATCAAGTATTTGACTCAAGCATTTTTATGGATTTATAGAATGATTTTTCCTATTTTATTTAGTAGAAATATTTATTAAGATGATAAAAGATTATTTTATATATGATGTTGTATTTTTATTTTAAAATTATTTTAAATTGAATTTAACTTTTTATTATATAATAATTAATCAGGACTAATTCTATAAATATGACAGTATTATAAAAAAATTATTTTGCTTTTGTTTGTTAGTAATAATAATTTATTCAATGTGATTCGTGGTTATGAGTTAGTTAGGTCTAAAAATAAAATAGATAAACTATTATTTCATTATAAATAGTATGAATTATTTTATAATTATCATATATGTATCATAATATATAAATAGAGTACATTATGCACCACAAAATTATTAAGATTTTTTTTTTCAGTATATAATTATGGAACAAATAATATTAACTTAATATGTGACTGTTGATATAACTCTATTTAGAGTATGAACTATGTAAATATTGTTATTTTTTAAGAATATTTTTTATTTGTTTTATTACTGGTAGTTATTATAATTTATAAATATAATTGTATAATAAATTGATAAATTTTATTTGAATGAATATATTAATTTTTTATTTTACACTCGTTTATAAAGGAACACATTCAAATTTATATGAAGGTTTTTTTTTTCCTTTTTAATAATCAGTGTTATTAAATCCGATGAATGTTTTCCACTACTGCCTCTTGGAAAGAAATAAAAATAAAATTTCCTAATTTGGAGAGAAATTCTTTTTTTTTTTTTTTTGGTGCATATATTACTTCAAAGAAACAAATTTGGAGGCTGCCCCATCGCATGGTGGGTCTACATGACGTGGCATCCACAGTAAGCCGCTGGTCTCACCTCCTCGACATGACAACACCAAGTCACTAAAGTCCACGTGTACCACTTTTTCGTATTTTAATTATTTCTCCACTCCTCCCGTTATATTCGGGGTCCACCATCCACTCGTCATGACACGTCGATTAATACGGCGCATCGGTGTCGCCGTCTCATGATGTCGCCACTGGTTATCTTCTCGTGAAGAGTTAAGCAAATCCTCACCGCCCATCTGGGACGTCGCGTCGTCATTACCGAAAACGGGCTGCGCCACTTGCTGTCACTGAAAATGACGCTACCCACTTTACTAATATATAATTAAAAAAACAAAAACGAATTAAACAAAAATATATTATTTATTTATAAAATTATACTAATTTTGAGCACTAAACTACAGTTCAATGGATAAATAAATGAACAAAATATTTAAATTGAAGGAAATTAATCGATATTATATTATATTGCATATAATTTTAATAGGAAAATGTTTTAAATCATCTTATTATACATTAAATAATTATTTTATTTCACCAATTTTTAAAATTATCATATTACATTTAAAATTAAAATTTTTTATAATACTGAACATAATAGAGTGGTTCATGTATTAAATAAATTAAAAAGTCTATAATTATATTCATAAAATTATTATTATGTACATAATTATTTATATTTAAATATTATTTTATTTTTTATTTATGAGTTGATTTAATATATACAAATTAATATAATATAAACTTTAAATGATATCTAATTTAATTTTTATAATAATATTTTTAATATAATATAAAATGTATATTAAAAATATTTTACTTTTTAAATATAAAAATTAAAATATATTATTTTATAATATGTTAACATTCACATTTTATATAAAAATATAAAATTTTAAACTCTCTTTCTTTATTATTATTTTTGGAGGAATGTGAAGCTCCTCCTTGCATGTACACATATTGCGAAGTTTCCTTTGACGTATGATTTGGCTGTAAATTAACCTTTTGTTTCGATTTGGTCAAGAGAGCGAAAAATCAAAAGGAAAAAAAAAAAAAAAAAAAGGATAGAAAGGTTAGAGGGGAAAAAAGAAACAAAGGCTGTAGTAGGGGACTTTTTATCATTTATGACATAAAGTAGAAGAGGTTTGGGTCTCAGGGTCCGCTCCTTTTAGGCGGTTAGGGGACCCACAAAGGCTATGTGGGTCCGTGATGCCTAGGAAAAACTGGAAATAGTGGGCACAAACGGGTCCCACTTCGAGACTAATTGGAGGGGGAGAAAAAGAAAAGCAACGGTGGAGGATGCTTTGACAGGGTGGTCCCTGCGCATTAAGAAAAAAAAAAAAATCTTGCTGTGGTCAACTGCCAACGTCTATATTTCTGTAGTTTAGTGTGGAAAATGTCTGCTTTGTTTTTCTTTCTGAACATGAAAATTGATTTGATTTAGTATAAGATATTACAAGTCCAAAAGTTGGAATTAGCTAGAAACAATCAAAAGCCCAGAAAGCTCAATCTAGACGAATCAAGAAAATCAGTCAAGCCACTGCTTTAAACGGAATACTCCACCTTCTCATATCTCTTTGAAACGTGAAATCTAAGATGTATTTCTACACTAAAATTTGAATGGTTAAAAAAATCACATGTATTTAAAAATCCATGAGGGGAGAAAAGTAGTAAAATATCCCCAAGGCTTCAAAGCTCTACCGCCTCTAAAATATCCCATTTGCATATCATGGCAAACATCTTAGTTAATATCTTGTACCCGTGCTCAAAGTTTTAAATCGCTATTGTTATCGCAGTCACGGTAGCAATGGCATTGTAGACATTAGTATGTCGCAAATAATTTATATTGGTCGCGATCACGATATTGTGAATTTTTAATTCACAATATAACTAAAATTAATATATATTAAAAAAATACATAATAGCCATAATAAAACATCTAAATTCATAATAAATCAAGTACAAGTATTTAAATTATAAGACATAATCAAAGGTTATCATCAATTATAAGTGCTTGTTAATGAGCACATACTGTTAATAGTTCATGCAAGCAAATATAATAATAACTTAAATATAAATATTTCAATTACATGATAAAATTGATGGTTGAAATATTTCAATTACATGATAAAATTGATGGTTGCTACCAAAAAGAGTGGCATGGAGGATCTTAATAACCTTGACTACTTTATTAATAGTTCATGCAAGATATAGATATTAATAGTTCATGCAAGCAAATATAATAATAACTTAAATATAAATATTTAAATTACATGATTGAATTTATGGTTACCACCAAAAATAGTGGCATGGAGGATCTCAATAACCTTGACTACCATATTGATCACCTTGATTTGGATTTGATGTATCACCTTGTGATCCTATAGTTGGAAACATATCAATAACAAGAGATGCATCTAAATCACTAGACACTGTTTCTCGATAATTTTACAATGCACCCCAATAAGGATTTGGTTATCCATATGATTGATTCTCCCCCAAGATGATGATTGATCTTAACTAATGGAGCTTGAGTTATCACTAGCACTTGTATTCTAGTGACTGTATGTAGAAGAATGTGAGCAATAATGATCAGCTCCATAATCATGTTCACGATCGTAACTAAATTCATATCCATAACTAGAATTAAATTCATGTAATCTTTCAAATCCAAAAGAAGGACAAGTAGGATTTGTATTACCATGATGAGTAGACTCTTTAAATAGGCACTTGAGTAGTCATGTTGCCTTCTTGTAGAACATGAAATATAATTCTCACAATAATTGTCACTACCTCTAACTATTATTTCACCATAACAAGCACTACAACTAATACTACCACCGCCACCACCATTATCCCCTACACTGCCACCATCTCCATTCCCACCCCCAAATGCCACCACCACCATCATCATTATCATTAGCATCAATGTCTTCATTGATATTCCGATCATCAACAACATTATGAGCATTTTCACCATCAACAGTTAGGGTATCTTCCTTATCATTTGTATTTAAGTAATCCAAATCTTGCCCATCAAGAAAAGGAGCTTCCCTCTCTTCTAGCCATGTGACTATAAATCATTTTAAAAAATATAATCTAAATTTACGGGATAATAATTATAGTTCAACTCTTGTTGACTCATTCTCATAGTATGTCTCAATTTTAGTCTCATATTATAGTGTACATAGACTAAATCATGTAATTTCTTATACTTTAACTTTGTTTCTAATATTTGTATGAATTAACCAAATTTACTCTAATTTCTTTCACAATTTAAGGTTGATGTTGTTTAGCTTAGAACTTTAATTGTTATCTTTTAAAGCTCTGGTATACTTTTTCCATAGTTTATCCACCACTTAGCTATAATATTTAATAATGAAAATATGTTAAAACTTACGACTATTTAAGTATAGTTATGACATAAAATTTAATAAAGTCAGTATATTATATACCTAAAGGAGGTTTGGTTAAGGCTTTTTGAGCCAATGATGATCCAAAAGATCATCCCTTATATTCAAAACGCCGACATTATGTATTTGCATTGAAAAATTCATTCTTTGATTAGTTAATATAACAATAACACAAAATGAATTATTATTCATGGATATAATAAGTAATATAAATTTTTACTTGTAATGTTGCTTCGATCACATTATTTGGATTTGACATTCCTTACTCCCACCTTTACTTTAACATCATTGGCAATATCATAAGGTCCATATTGATATTGAGGATTGAAATAGTAACCTATGAAATAAAAATGTAAACAACATAAATATCATTTATTGCAATAAATAAGGCAAATAGCATTAAGTATATTGAGAAATTATTATTTATTATATTACCATATTAACAACATTTAATGCTTTAATAAAAAATGCTCACCAATAAAATGTAAATCATGATGCAATTGAATACTCCATCTATGATAAATAACCTTCCAATATTTCTTATAATATTTGCAGTTCTCCTTTATAACTAGCTTGGCTCATTCTATCACCTCAAATATGAATCCCATAGTTGGCTTTTCATCTCCATCAACTAACCATAAAAAGTTTCAAAATGGCTATTATACTTTCAAAAGTCCAAAATTCTCTTCCTTCATTGGTTTGACCCAAAATTATTTCTGTAACTTCTATTGCTAGAGGAGTTGTCATTCGACCATATGTTGACATCACAAATGTCTCTGATTTAAACATTTGTCTCAACTGTATCTGATGTCAAACAATGCTTCGCAATGCAATGAAGTTAATGGCAAATCAAGTGATACCTGGGGAAGAAGAACACTTCCATTTGTGAATTTTTTTTTAATGTAGTCAACCACCCAATTGTAACTGTAGGGTGATTTTCTTTGCTTGTTGAATAACTGATTGGTCTATTATTTTCTTTCCCATATCATTCAAAATGAAGTCAATGTAATGGGCATTACAAGCTATCCAATATAAATTTTTGTGGACATTCATTAACATGCAGCTTTCATAGTTGCAACATTATCAGTCATTACTTGTATCTCTTTTTCTTCACCAATCTCTTCAACAACTTTCTTCATTAAACCAAAATAATACTCACCATCTTTTATCTCAACAGAGGTTGCCTCCACAAATTTATGGTAAACACAATTTGAATAAATAAGAAAGTTAATAATGTGCATCTTATAACATATCATTGATGTCTATCCATCACATAACATTGTCACACTTCTTTCTTTCTAACTCCTTAAGATAAAAGCTATGCACTATTTCATCAAAGTGAACTCTTTAAGAAGAAATACTTCAGCAAGTTCATTAGTAGTAAGTGGAGGAATATTTGGGCCCATTTGCAGTTCTCAACAATGGTCATGTGTATGGTGATTCAACAACAAAAAAAGACAATCTATTATGCACAAGGAACCGACCTATAACATTCATCAATTTTTCTTTATTCTTTTTAAGCCACCTTGTCTTAATTGTAGCTTATTTCTTCCTTTCATTCTCTTATTGCAGTTACACTTCAGCTGCTTTTAACCTACCAATTGGTCATGATAAGGGTAAGGAAGCAAAAGTATTGCAACCAATAGATCAACTTTCATATTTAGTTTCTTTCATTTCTCTAACACTAGCAGAACAATTCATTTTTTGTCTCATTGATTGATAACTACTTCCACCACCACCACCTTTATCATAGTTACTTCTTCTACTTCTTCTGTAAATATCCATCTCATATTGCTTGCAACTTTCTTCCTTTGCATATTGATATATTTCATCTTCATTATAAGAATAATCTTTCATGTTCATTCTAGTAATTTCATCTTCTAAATAATTTTTTTTGAGAATTTTTTTTTTACTCTTCTTAGCTTGATTTTCCTCTAAGACATTTTTCATATCAAGTCTGATATTTTTTGAAACATTTTGGAAACCTATTAGTTCTCCCTCTTTGTGTGCTAGGTGTTATTTCAAGCATGTAATTCATTTAGTTATTGTATGACCACATGAATTGCAAGTCATAGTACTTCTACTTTGGCCAATAGGAGTTACAGACTTCCACCGAATATCATTACTAGGTCTTCAATTTTTACTTTCTTTGTCTAGACTATTTGCCTTGGAATAAGACATTTTTGTTTTAGATAATTAATGTGGAATGACCTACAAATTAACTTTATAAAAGCCTTTAATGAATATAACAATATTTCATAATGATAATGGAGTTCATGACATTATGTTATTTGGTAGATCATGACCAGTTATACCCATTTTATTTTTATAATTATTGTTATAACCTTATATTTTATTCAATAAGAGATAGATAATAAGAACTATTATGAAGGAAAAATAAAACAATTTTATTTTTAAAAATTCATATCACTTGTGTATATGAAATACAAAAATTGAAAAGTTATTTATTTACACAAAATAGACTTAATGTAAATTGATAAAAATTTAAAACTATAATTTTATAATTCATAATTATTATATTGTATTATATAATTAAATGGTCAATTAATAAAATTAAAACATAATTAAATTAAAATTATATAGACAAAATAAAATAATATCATACGTAAATAAGTACAAATATTTTCTCAAAAATAAAAACTCATATATCACTTCACAGATGAAAATTTCTCCAATGTTTTAAAAATCAAAATGATATATTTTTTTTGCATTTTTCTTAAATAAATGATGTTAAAGTATGTCACTATATTATGAAATATTTATTAGTAGACCTAATAATTGAATTTAACACATAAATTGATAAATTATTTTAGTTACTCTATTCGTATGATTTAAATGTTTAAAATTGACTAATATTAATTTTATATTATTCATAATTATTATATTATATTATATTATACAATTAACTTATAAATTGATGAAATTAAAAAATAAAAGTATATTTAAAAGTTAAAGCTATATAGATAAAATAAAATATTATCAATAAATACTCATATTTCCTCAAAAATAAAAAATCATGTACTAATTCACATATGAAAAACTCTTTGTTAAAAAATAATATTTCATTTGTATTTTTCTTAAATAAATGATATTAAAGTATGTAATTATATTATGAAGTATTTATCGATGGACATAATTTTTTATTTTAAATCATGAATTAATACATTATTTTAGTTACTTTATTAGTATGATTTAAATATTTGAAATTGGCCAATATTAATTTTTACTATTCATAATTATTATATTATATTATATAATTAAATGATAAATTAAAAAATTAGAAAATTAAACTATAATTAAAAATGTTTTGACAAAATAAAATAACATCATACTAGACAATTACTCATATTTATTTATAAATAAAAAATAAAATATTATTTAGCACTTAAAAAATCTCTAATATTTTGTACCCTTATAATGTATTTTGATATACAATAAGAATGCAAATTTCACATGGTAAAAGGCATAATTTCTTTTTCATTCTCCATCCTTATCTAACCCACTCAATCATATTACTCCAACACCTAACTCATCCCTACTTAACCACACTGATCCAAACTCAACAAAAAAGGATTTACAATATCCTTAACAAAACTAGCATTACAAAACGTCAAAATAAGAAAGGGGAAAAGACCTTGTGAAAGTGGATTTCTCTTCTTCTTTACTCAAATTGGTAGCACAATTCTATGAATCAGCTTCGGATCATCTTCCACAACTTAGCTTGCATTCCATGCTTCTGATCCAATTCTTTCTCATTAAAGATGCCCAAAATCTATTCATGCATAAGGTTCTACAATCAAAGCTGCCTAGATATCAAGCCCTATATCGCAATAAATCTCTACCGATACCTATAGCCAAAGCTTGAAGAAAACTGAGTATGCTCTATTTTAGAGAAAGCATATATCACTTTATTTTGAAGAAAAATCCTAGAGTGGTGTTATTTCTTCTTTTCTTTTGTCTATTTGCTTTTCCAGTATTCTTCCCTTTCTTTTGTTCATTTCAACTTCAGTATTATTGGTTTCTTTTTCTAATTGATTTAAGTTTTTGTACAAGATTCTCTGTTGGTTTTGTTGTTTTTCTTCATTGTGTTGTTTTTGTTTCTGTCCACTGTCACATTTTGAGTCACCATTATCATTCGTATCGAAATGGTAACGATATATCATATGTGATTTCAATTTCTCCCTTTAATATTGATCTATCTCGTATCATATATCTCAAAATTTATTACATATCATCTGTTATGATACGTAACAGACTATATTTAAATCCTTGATTGTGCCTTATACTGCAATAATAAAATTTTCACACCAAGCACAAAAGATAAGAGATAGAGCTTGGAGATAGATCATGCTAGGCATTTTAATGATGATCAATCTAAGCAAGGCATTCCCAAGAAAGAGGAGGAAACTGCCCAAGTAACCATGAAACATGGTGCTATAACACCCTTAAACCATTCAAAAACCAATTGTCTTGATCTACCCATTGAACACAAAAATTGCTAGTCATCAGAAATATTACGTAGTTATTATAAGCCCATAGGCAGAAACCTCTTATAACTAGAAGTTATCAAAATTAGATCCATACATTTGGCTTGATGGAGGGTAAAATCCTTTAAAAAAATAGGGATAATAACTCTAAAAGGAACCCATGATGGGCAATAAAATAGAAAATAAAAAGATATTATTTAAAAGACAAATTGTTCCTGCAATCCAGGCAACAGGAGATCCCTGCTACCTGTAATGTGGTTGTAAGAAATGTTGCCAAGTGATAACTTATTAGTGAAACTTATATAGAATACTTATGTAGAATACCCAATCCAGTCACTCTTTTAGAGTTATATAAAATGTTATCGAATGACAGTACTTAGTCTCTATCAAACTAGATGACAACTCTAATATCTTCGAACTATACTAATATGTTGTGTCGTTCACCTTTGGGCCTTCAATACCTGTAGATAGTGTGATATTAGTAAGGTCCTTACTTATGAAGATATTCCACTGGAGAATAGAGGTTGTATTAGTGGTAAAAGATGTAGTTGTCAAGAAGGAGAAGTCAAGATGAGACATAGAACCAACTAAGATATATGGAAATACTAGATCCTAAGAAGATGACAAAGTACATAAATAAGCTAAAGTAAGGGATGAAGAAGAAGAATGAGTTAATGAAGGAGGTAGAGTATGAAAGGATGAGCTTATAAGGTCACTAACATCATCATTACTAACCTTAGAGCTGGCTTGAGTTTTCAAAGGGTCCTTTTTATTGTTGTCATCATCATTTATTCCATAAGACTCAATAAGGTTTTGTGTTTTCAGAATGCTCAATCTCATCTACATAAGTATATGGCCATCATCATCATTTATTAAATCTATTGGATTGGCTAGGGAACTTTTAGGGTGACTCAAATACTAGATCTATGAGACCAATTAAGGCTCAAAGAAAAAGTAGCTGCCAATAGAGGAAGGGAACATCTCTATAAGGTCTTTTGAGCCTTAAGAACTATCTTCTTTTATTTCTTAGCTAATGGACGATGAAGTTGAAGATCATTTTCATCAATAAGAAAGGAGTATGCTTATAAGCTTTAAAGCACAAAGAAATAGATGAATGAGAAAATAGATTATAGAGATATGAATTAGAATAGATATCAAGGATGGCATACACCTTTCATGGGCTCAAAAAAGCTACTGGGTATAAACTCCATAAATTTAACATCCCACCACTTGTAAAACTTTATAGTAATAATAAAGCAGTCAAATGGAACTCATGAATGGACTTATTAAATATAGATAAAGAGTACTTATGAACCTTGGCCATCACCTATCTTTATAAGCGATAGTCCAAACACTATTGTTGAGTTAAGGAACTATAAAACACTAGGGATCCCCTAGAACTCAAACTTTTGAAACCACATTTAGGCATGTATTCATAGAAAGTTGATTAACAAAGGATTAAGAATGGTACCACAATGAAGATAACGAATATAGGTGAAGACAGACCAATGCTTCTTCACCTAATTAGTGCTTAAAGAACCTTGAATGTTAATCCAAAAAGGAAATTTGGTGTCTCCCATGTTATCAACATCAAAAGGAGTAAATGATGCTGGAGATTGACTCCGTAAATAGAAAAAGAATGTAAAGGCCTTATTAAAGGTGAACTCTGAGGTGTAAGTTAAGACTAATTGATATTAAATTCCTTAAAGTGGAACATATGAAGGGCTCCTCAATTCTAGGAAGTAGAAGGGTTAAGGTTGGACAATTTATAATTAATTTGTTATACTTGGTGAAAAGAGAATTAAAGTAATACTAGCCAAGACAACACATAAACATGCTCCTTAAGGCAAACTTCCTACTATAAGCTAGGGTGCAGGCCAAGGAACATATTCCACTGAAGGCCACTCAACAAGAGGCAAACCAAGTAGCGATATATCAAGTATAAAGGAACATAGTGTTATTCAAATCATTAAAGGCACATCTAGCTCGACTTTTAATTTATGCTTTATAAGAGTGGAAATCCCTAAAAGTTGGATTCAAGGATGAAAGATCCTTAATACCAACTAAGCAATGATCATATCTTCTATTATAGCGAGGTCATTTATAGCATAAATGTCCTTTATAATGAAGGACACACACCTACATCGAAGATAAAAGAGTTGCAGCATCGAGACATGAAATTATAATGAAGGACATACACCTACATCGAAGATAAAAGAGTTGCAGCATCGAGACATGAAATGCAAAACAATAAAGAGTAGACCCTTAGGGACATAAAATGAGTCTCCTTCAGCCTCTCAATTAGTCGGTAAACCCTCGATTTCTTTTAATGAGTTGAATACTAAGGGCATAACTTCTTAATTTATGTAATCTAGGTAGGTGTCACTCGAGGCCAAGGGGTAAACTTCCTGTGCTCAACTATAAGGAATAATTAATTAGTGCTTTCTAAGAGAATGGGGATTGCAACATAAAAGGCAAAAAGGCTAATGATTATACTTTGTTGTCAGACATGTAGAATGGGATTTCACATAAGAGGCGCCTAATCTATCACCTATATAGATAATGAACTTCAATCAAATATTAGAATGAGATTTCACATGAGAGCATAAAAGACAGTTTATTCCAAAGGAGATAATAGGAAGCATAAGTATCTCACAAGGTAGGTTCACAACAGGAATGGGTACACAATTTGGATCAGAAGGAGATGAAAAAGATGGAGTTAAACTCATCACTGGGGAACCTAAAAGACAAAGCAGTATTAGCATGAAAACATAAGAAGTCTTAAGGTTGCATTTCTCCAAATATTTTGATACTCTCTTATTCAGAGATAGTTTACAAATCTTTAGCTAGATTTTAAATTAATTTAATCTAAGCAAGAGTAAAAATCCTTAATAAATTAAGAAAATTGTTCAAGAGAACCACTTGTCAGGTCAAAACAACCTAACTCCTTAAGGATCAAACATCAATGAAATATATAATTAAAGGAACTCAAAAATTTGAAGTTTCTTTTGGCAATGAAGGATCTATTTGTAGACACACACCTGAAATGAATGTAAGGGTTAATTATGCT
Organism: Omphalea diandra; assembly: GCA_949677035.1. Lineage (NCBI taxonomy): Eukaryota > Viridiplantae > Streptophyta > Magnoliopsida > Malpighiales > Euphorbiaceae > Omphalea > Omphalea diandra. The sequence continues at coordinate 8,554 of CATIWR010240627.1, read as the reverse complement.
ACGTTTTCACTTGAAGGAGTAGGAGTCAAGTTGTGTAATAAAGTCAAAATTATTGATATGTTGCAGAGCGGAGTCGCACACATGAAGGAGCCAAGATTGGAACACGAGTAACTTGCGATGTCAAAGCCTTTGTTTCATGCAAGCAAAAAGGTGGCAAAATCAAATTCTCATACAAGAAGGGCAACACAATTTGATCACGAACTAAATAGAGAAGATAGCTTTGGGTGATGGAGTAATTAGCACAAATAAAAGGTTGATGTTGTTAATGTTTATAATATCGTTGTCAGATTGATTGAACAAAGTAGGGAAACCAAGTGGAGTTGACGATGTCATAAGCTCTGATAGAGGTATAAGATGATTCAAGTTATTCATAATTGACTCGAGTTTGATTTATTAAAGAACTCATTCAAGCTCATTTGTCAATTAAACAAATCAAACATAAATTTAAATTCAATATATTTTTTTTAAACAATCTCAAATATTTCCAAGTTTGGTTCGAAAATTTGTCAACTCAACATGGATTTTGAATATAATTATTCTTTATAAAAATATTATTTGAAATAATAATTTTATTTGATATGTATAAAATAATTAAATAACAAATATATATTAAATAGAAAATAAAAATATAAACTTATAAAATAAGATTAGTACATATTAGTAAATACAAAATAAAATTAGTATTAAAATGATATAAGAATAGACTCAAGGTCAAATGAAAAAATAAGAAATCAATCTTGAATAACAAATTTAAGCTTGATCTTAAACTCAATTTACGTGCAGATTTGAAACAAAATCAACAAATCAAGTATGAGCATTATAATACTCAACTAAACTCAGCTCAGTTACATATCGAGTAGACCTAAGTGTAAAATTGTAAACTCAATCTAATTTGGGCATCAAGTTTAGCACTTTAGCACACTTTATTGACTCAAGCTCACTACTTGCCTCTTCCAATTAACCCGTGTTCTTCAGTCATGACCTGCTTTAGATCTTGATTCTATACATTTCCTAGATTATAATTACTTAGGTTTGTAAAAATTCTATTCTTACATTGATGATTGGAGCTCAAAAAATTGATGAAAACAAAATAGCAAGAATTTATCCTCCCCCTAGGCAACATTTTATTGTCATATAAACAGTTCTGAGAACAAGTCTGATAAAATCCAGTGACGGCGAACAAGGTGATGACTAATGACCAGTGCCAGAGTAAAATCCAAGGACATCTGATACTTCCAACCCCTATATCGCTTACCCAACTATCATCATCATCATGAACTTTTCATACAAATCCAAATTCCGTAATCTGTCTGATTCATTCTAATTTGCAGATACAAACAATCTCTACACAGGTGAATACAAAAATTACTGCCGAAATGCTGTACCTATAATTTATCGCATCTGCATGTTTATTCTCATGATGGGGTTGTATGTTTTAAACTGCTCCCATATGGCACAACCAGTTCTTCAATGTGAAAATAATTTAATAAACACGAGCTTTAGGCGGGAATGATTCAACTTCATCATCTAATGTGTTCATGTGTACTGGCCTGTAATCAAGTCGGACCTTTTCATTCTCCCAATATCTGCAAATCAAATGAACATAATGTCAATAAAGTTAAGTAGCAAAGAAAATCAGTTATAATCCGACTTTTTACTGGCTGATATTGATAAATTTCAATGTCCCCTATTACATTAACAGAACACCCCCCCTCCTTTCCCCCCAACAATTAAATTAAACAGCTAACCATTAACAAGCTCACTGATAGCAGCCCTTATTAAGGCCACATATTGATAAACTTCAACGCCTCGTCTAACATTGACAGCTAACTACTAAGCCCAAAATATGGGTTGAAGCTCATAGTAAAGATATAACTATAAGCATTGTGAAAAACACAACTATAATCAAATTTCCAACAAGATCACAAATTTTACATTCCTGAAAAAAATGGCATTCAAAATAGATCCTAAAATTATTCAATTGATTGATAACTGATTCCATCTCAAGATAAAATTTCTACTTGCTTGACATCCTAGAGACTTCAACAATAAAAGCTTATAATATCAAAACTATAGCAGCACAGTAAGGAGTGCCTCACCCCCTATAACAGATAAATTTAGCTTTTGTAGATGCATGCTGTGCCACTAAGCACAATAACCAAACTCAATTCCTTGTTACAGAAGATATCTTCCAAGTTTAAAAATAAATATTTATTATGCAGCAATTGCGGACAACTTTATGGTACAGCAGAAATAAGACTTACCCCAAAGTGTGTTTCATCCAGTTTTCATCATCTCTTTTCTGCAGAATGAAAGCAACTTAATTTGTGACAAGAATACTGGTAACAAGTAGAACATTAACAAATGAAAATAGAACCAGACTCACAGTAAAATCTTCACGGGCATGTGCTCCTCTGCTCTCTTTTCGAGCCTCAGCAGAATGCATAGTGATGCAGGCATTTATCAAAAGGTTTTCCAATTCTATTGTTTCTATCAAATCAGAGTTCCTGTCAATAGACACCAGGAATGTAAGCTCACTTCATAGAGAAATCAAGAAAACAAATTCACATCCTCAATCACAACATACCATATTAAACTGCGATCTTGCAACTTAACATCGTGAAAGCTTTCCCATGCTTTGTCAATAAGCTGACAACCTGCAGTAGAAACAGATAGAAAGCAAGATGCAAGAAATACAATGTTAATAATCACACAACTGACTAAAGATCGTAACAGAATATATTCACACCATTACAACCGACAATAATTGGAGATTTGACTGTTACAACTCGCATTCACTCAAAATAACTACAAAAGGAAAGAGGAGAGACGGGGAGGAGAGTAATGAAAAGCAAAAGAAAGACACAAACATAACTTGCACAAAGAATATCCATAAAACTATAGGGTTTTGCTGGTAGGTTAGGATAAACAAATTATCAACTGATGTAAATCGAAGTACCTTCTTCCAATGTTTCTTGTGTACGGAACACAGCAGCATTATTTTGCATTACCCTCTGCATATTTAAGCGAATTTTTGAAGTCAGGATTGATCCATTTGAATTTCTTAGTTTGTCTAGCCATGCAATGGTCTTCTCTCCTGCAACATTTTCCAAAGGCTTCTGTTTCTCCCCTGTAAAATTACAAGTGAAGGTGTCATATTGTTAGCCTTTCTCTCTCCTTTCTTTATATGGCACATTAGATTCTCTCAGTTCATTAGCTGAACCTGGTCTATGGATCTCTGCCACTCGATTTGCACAAGCTCGACCAAAAACAACAATGTCAAGCAGAGAATTTGCACCAAGCCGATTGGCACCATGGACTGAGGCACAAGCTGCCTCTCCAGCTGCCAGAAGTCCAGGAACTACAGCATCAGGATCACTGCCTCTGATGGTAACTACCTGAAGTACAAATAAGCAAATAAATTTTAAGCAAAGCAGATAACAGTTAGGTTTCTCATAATTCATAAGAAGAATCATATTACTCCATTTGGGGAAAAAGACTGCTCATTCATTTCAAATTTGTCTCAAACTCTCAATTGAATATCAAGTTCAAAGTAGGCCATAAATATTAATGCTGGCGATGACAGGTTCTAAAATATGTAATTCATTAAATTACCTCTCCATGGTAATTTGTGGGAATTCCACCCATATTGTAATGTACAGTGGGTAAGACAGGGATGGGCTCCTTTGTAACATCCACACCAGCAAAAATGGCAGCAGTTTCAGAAATACCAGGAAGTCTTTCTTTTAGTACATCTGGGGGCAAGTGATTTAAGTGCAGATAGATATGATCCTTTAAAGGTCCTGTCATAAAACATTAAACTTGCCTTAAATGCTAGAACCATTGTTAATACCAGAAATTTGGCGGTTACACGAAAAGAAAGTTACAAATGATTATATCAGCAAATCACCTATTACCCATAAAAATTAAAGAGAGAGAAAGAGAGAGAGCGGTGACACTTTTGAGTCACCATGCTATTCTTAATAAAAATTTCAATAGACATCTATGTCCTATTTTGGTTATTTAGCAAAATATCTATAGAATGATATAAAAATTACAACTACATTTTATCACCATTCTATCCTTTAATAATTATTCACCAATAAAAGCTTCAAATGAAAAATTTTCTCTAAAATAACATGAAAAATACAACTAATACTCTGTTATATCTTTTATTACAATATACTTAGTAAAATTCAAAAATATGTTTTACAATATACTCTGTATAAAACAGCTTTGGACGACATCTTAAGCGACAAAAACAACCATACCAACTTTAGTTAATTACAATTTTGACATTTTACTGCATTATGTTATATTTTTGAAGTCTTTTTATTTCCTCCTATTTATAGATAAGAAATTCAATCATAAATGATAATATGCATGATCATTCAGTATTACTTGTAATTTTACCATTCACATTTTTTTTTTTCACTCTTTATTTTAAAAAAATATTCATTATTGACACTCATACCAATGGAGATACAAAACTTTAAGATGTGAACATGTGAATTCTCTATAGCCATAATACCTCTTACAACTCGATAATTATATAAAATTTATCAACTTTGTATCATTTCATAAATAATATAAATAAGAATATTAAATTTAAGTTTGTATATACAATTTTAAAAATTAAATATTTATTCTTTTGACACCTGTATATAAATTTTTTAGAAAAATAACTAATTTTCTCAGGCTAAAATTTGACTAAAAAATAAGTAGTTTTTGGAAAAAAAAAATCATCTTATTTCAATTTGTAAAGGATGAATTAATTTCTTAACATTTTATTTGCACATTTTAAGATAATGATTATACATATATAAAATATTAAAAGGATTTCTTAATTAAACAGAATCATAAAATACAGTGGATTGTATAAAATTATGTGATTGGTAGAAAAATTACACTTTAATTATATTATACTTCATTCATATGTTAAATCATATTTCCAAATAAATTGATAATAAATTTTGTTTTTAGATTCAATTATTTTGATTATATAAATATATAAGTAACATGATGACCTTTTTCAACTATTATTTTTTTTTTTTTTTGAAATAATATCCCCTAATTTTACTAACTTTATTTCTTCATGAATATTGATATTTTCTTACAAAAAATTCATCTAATTTCTAAAAAAAATTAATTAATTTTCACAAAATTACATTCATAAACAAATAAGGAAAATTGCTCTCATTCTATAATTATTATAATTTTATACGTACCTATATTCCTCATAATCTCATGTTTTAATAGTCAATTAACAAATCATTCATTCAACTATCATCATGAATGTTACTATAATTTTATAATTTTACTTTTACCTACTAAATTGAATCCCTTGAACTATTTTTGTGCTTTGATTACAATATCCTTTATTAAAGGTAGTCAAGGATAAATTTTTAATAAATCCACAAATTATCAATTTATAATATTTTATTTTATTTTTTATGTTTTAAATTTTAGATAAACAGGAATTTCATTAATAAGAATAAAGAAAACTAAATTTATTTTGTCACAATCATATCATTTTACAACATAGTTGTTAAAGGTGCACCTAAGGCGCAAGGCGCGCCTGCGCACTAGGCACCAGTCTTTGCGCCTTCGAAAGCCAAAGGCAGGCGCTGTTATAAAGGCGCGCGCCTTGGACCTCAGGGAAGGTGCGCCTTTGTCACAATCTTTACATATTTGTTTTTTTTTTTTTTTTATGTGTGAGTAAATCTGAACCATTAATTAAAAATTAAAAAACACTTTTGTTAAACTTTACCACACCTGATTATTTTAAGAAAAAACAAAAGAAAGGAAATAATAAATCTGCTCCAACAATAAAAAAGAAAAAAAAACAAAAAGTTAGGGCAAAAAAGGGATCTGCTCCAGCCAAAAAAATAGAAGAAGAAGAAGAAGAAAATTGCCGAAAAACAAAAGAAGAAGAAGAAAAAACTCTGCTCCAGCCAAAAAAAAAAAATGAAAGAAGAAGAAGAAGTTGTTGACAAACAAAAGAAGAAGAAGAAACAATTTTAGGAAACTTAAGAGTATTGTGTGTTTAGGATTTGACACATTTATTAAGTTTTCTTTTTATTTGTGTGTGTTTTGTTGTTTGAATATTAATAGTTATAATATTATATTACCTTAGTAATAGTCTAATAATAAAAATTTTAATTTTTTTTAATTTTTTATTTTTCGCCTCATGTCACTCAAGCGTGCCCTTGCGCCTTGCGCTAAACTCTAGGACCCCTTAGCTCCTTAGCACGCCTTGCGCCTTTAATAACTATGTTTTACAATATCCATAATTAAAGGTAGTCAAGGATAAATTTTTAAAATAATAAATCCATAAATTATCAATTTATAATATTATATTCTATTTTTTATGTTTTAAATTTTAGATAAAAGGGAATTTCATTAATAAGAATAAAGAAAACTAAATTTATTTTTTTCACAATCATATCACTAGTAAATTCTTTTGACATTTCTTCTAAAATAATTGTTCAATATTTTACTAATTCAAAATTATTACAAATTTCAAAAAGCCCATAGAGATCCAACTAGTCTACAAAATAAAGGAACTTGTGAGCATAAGTTACAAGAGTATAAATGTTTCTTGCTATTGATACAATATTAATGAAACAAAATCTTATGCTGTGAGGGAATTAAAACTAGATTTTTTTTTTTTACAATTATGTATACCATAGACGAGTAATTCAAGACTGCCACATCATAAGGTCAATGATTTTAGCCAAGATCACAAAACAAGTAGGACAGCTTATAACAAACACAGATCTCATTATTAAACCAAAAACTTCAAAAAGCATTGCCTCCCTGAAATATGATAATATCTAATTATGGTAAACAATCATACCGACACCACGACCCTCCCGAATCTCCATGGTCATAGATCTCGAAACAACATCTCTTGATGCAAGGTCCTTGGCAGTAGGAGCGTACCTTTCCATAAAACGTTCGCCCTCACTGTTCCTAAGAATACCACCTTCACCACGAGATCCTAAAAGATGCAGAAGACATTGGCAAGTATGATTTCAACTTACATTGTACCAGTCTTAATCAACTATTTGAGAAAGAAATAACATTAACAATTATGTATAGCACATAGAGAACAAGTATGGGTTGCAGTTCTTATGAATTCAAAAAAATATTAACCTTCAGTAATAAGGCAGCCCGCCCCATATATGCCAGTAGGATGAAATTGAACAAACTCCAGATCCTGCAGAACGAATGCAATAAGAAATAAATAAATAAATGAATTTTTGGATAAAAAAATAATTCTGTACAAAAGCATCAAGATTGAGAAGCACACAAACCTGGAGAGGAAGCCCAGCCCGTGCAACCATAGCATTGCCATCTCCAGTGCATGTATGAGCTGAGGTTGCAGAGAAGTATGTTCTACCATAACCCTAATGGAACACACAATAAACCACAGATTGATTATATGAAATAAACTCTGCTGAAATATTTGGAATAAAAAAAAAATCAGCTATATATTTAGTACCCCCGTAGCCAAGATAGTCGAAGCAGCATGGAATCGGTGCAATGTTCCATCCTCCATATTCAATGCAATTACTCCTTGGCAGCTACCTGAATGTCAGATCAATTAATGGAATTTTCTACACATGAAACCTTCAACCAAGCAAAATACAGATAATGCGTTTTTACTGGGGGAAGCCCTATAGAAAATGTGTGCCTATAGGGGAAAGAAAAGAAAACATTGTAACAAAGATCGAGAGACAATGCAGCTAACCATGACTTAACAAGACAATAAAACTATTTAATATCTATGATTGGCATAATCTGACATGCTTATAATAAACATACACAGTTGTGTGGGAACTACTAATTAGCCTCAGGAAAATCATTGAACAAGCTAGTCACGATCTCCTGAAAAAATTACTAACTGTATTGACATTCAAACCCTTTTGTGCAGTCATACAATAATAATATATATGTATTCATATGTCTTATGTATGTAGGGCAAGCATGGACTATGTAAAACTCCATGACTGATTCTGCCATAGAAACCACCTACCATGAACTCCGTCAATCTCCACGACTGATTCTGCCATAGAGACCACCAATCATGAGTATGGGTTTTGCCCTAATTCTTTCCAACTATTTCTTATCATATACAATGGTTTAAGAATATGAGTTCATGGAGTTGTATACATGTGAAAGCATGCACATATCCACCTTCATGTTTGTCAACTCAAATTCATGCGAGTGCTAGAAAACAGAGGCAACTAAACAGAGGAAAAGGCATATATTAACAACCAATAAAGCACACAGATATTATAGGGACCAAAATTCAGTCTCTTGTACAATTAATTGCATCCAGTTCTCTAAATGTCCCATGTCATTGAATAACTGGATAATAGTAAATACAGGCTGATTGTACATCATGTCCAAAACATACCATCATTACTCATTAGTAGATCCAGAGCAAAATATTCCACAAAAAATTGTGTATTATGTTTCATAGCTTGGCCATAGAGAGTATGCAAAAGAGCATGCCCAGTACGGTCAGCAGCACATGCACAGCGAT
>CATIWR010240581.1:0-29260 GCA_949677035.1 Omphalea diandra | reverse complement strand
ATGTTACTTTGGAAAACATCAACTTCTTCATTTCTTCTTGAGGGATTGATTCAATTCTGCAAAATCAACACTTATTTGAAACATTAGTGATGATCAATCTACCAAGTCAAGATCAAAAGAGGTTTTAAACCTAGGATTGATTATCCTAATTCAACAATATGTTATACGACTTAGTCTAGTCTTCATATTAGTTATTGTTGGGCAAAGGCCTGGAGGGCCAAATCCAGCATTTTATCGTCGGTGTGTATTTGAAACATGACATTAACTGCTACGCAAATATAAGAAAATAGAATTGCGCCTTCACTAACAACTATATCTTTTAGCGTAGTGGTAAGCATTTGATCCTAACACTTGGCATTAAAGTAGGTCACGGGTTCGAATCCCCTTGAAGGCATGCTGTTGAAATAAGTGGTTAGCAGGTACTGAGGGGGATTGTTAGGCGTAGGCCTAGAGGGCCAAGTCTAGCAACACGTCTTCCAGGAGATTCAAACCCATGACTTGTTCTGATACCAATTGTTAGCCCTAGTACACAAAAAATGAGGAGTTGAATTTGTGACAAATTTGAATTTTTTATTTTAAAGGAAGCTCACATAAATGAAAGATTAGAGAAAGAGTAAGAGAAAAATGAACACAAGAGTTTTATAGTGATTCAAGTATTAACCAACCCTACATTCACTTCCCAATTCACCAATTAGGTGTTTCACCTAATCTCCAGTGTTTTACAAGCTCATACTCAACCTAGTATTTTAGGTTCACACCAAACCTTATAAAGTAACTCTCAGTCAATTATCTCTCTCTTTTTTTCAAACTCACACTCAACTTAGTGTTTAGTCTCACAACAAACCTTACAAGTATTTTTTCAATGCTCACACTCAACTTAGTGTTTTAGACTCACATCAAACCTTACAAGTGTTTTTCCAAGGTTAAGACTTAAACCTGTACAATAGTTTTACAACTGGACTAACTCTCAAACCTAAACAAGAGTTTTCTATATAGTGGCTCACTCTCAAACCCAAGCCAAAGTGTTTAAATCCCACACCAAATTATGTAAAAAGAAATAAATAATTAAAGTTGAAAATTAACTTTGCAAGAGTTTTGGCACAATCAATGGTTTTTCCTTTTGCATTCAAGTTCATTTGGTGATGTATTTATAGGTAATAACCACCAAAAAGACGTTACAAAAAAATTATGTCTAAATCTTTAAGTTGTGTTAGATATATATCGCATTAAATACTCGTCAGACAAAATTTGTTGTTGCTATTTTTGAACTCTATCTAACGGTTAGTTCACATGGCATGAAACCATTAGTTTCTTCAAAAACTAGTTATTGAATCTTTATAACGGATCTTAAAATTCGCGGTCGCTACTTCAAATTTGCAGTCGCTATTTTCCTTTTTGGGCGCGATTGTCACCATAAAAATCATCTGTCTAACATAAAGATGTTGTTTCATGAATTCGCAATCGTGACTTTTGAATCTCGACAACACTTCTTTTCAAAATCGAGATCACTTTGAAATTTACGGTTGCTAATTTCGATGACAGATTTTGAGACTTTGAGTTTTTTGCTTATAATCATTTTTATTCAACTGCAAAATGAGATTTTATCTTAATATCTATAAAAACAACACTTAAAATTGATATTATAATCTTTCAATCTATATTATGAATATCAAAATAAAGTATTAACTTAAGTTTGAATAACCTAGTACAACAGTTGTTGTATAAAAACTGGTTAGTAGGATAGTGACAACATATAATATGTGCTAACAATTTTGAAAATAGCTTGTTTAAATGCCGCTATCCATGTAAATTTGCATGGGTAACGTTTCTTTCCTATTTAAATAATGAGTTATAAGTTTTGACTAAGTAATGCATTAATTAATGAATAATAAGCTTATTAATTCATAGACTGCTCAATATTTATCATCTGCATTTCCACTTGGTATAGTTGGTATCTTTACCGTGTATCTTAATTTGTGAAAATATTTAAAAGAATTATCTTGTAAGTGGGATGGGTTGTTTCATATGTACGAATATGGAAATATTTATTATTTTCAATCAATGTGATAACAATATATACCTTTTAAAACATTTTAATAAATGACTTTCACTTTCGCAACCTTTTTATTGAAACCCTATTGTGTGTTTTATTTTGACAAATATTTATTATTGGGTATATATACCTTATCAAACTTTGCTTGGCATGTTTTCATGTTTGTCAATCCCACAACTGGCACGGTTAATGATTTGTCACTTTCATTTGTATTTTATCCTTGACTTCAGCTCTACACATACAAAATATGGAGCATTCGTGTTAATTATAAGTAATAGCTTTTTAATTCACCAATTTATTTTGAATCTTAATGCGTGTTGAATGTGCGGTGATCATGTCTTTAAATTCACCTTGGGCATGCTTGGGATAGTTATTGATAGATACTTGATAGTTGTTTTTTTTTTTAAATAATATAAGATATTTTTATTTATATACAATTTCTATAATCTAAAATATTAATATAAAATCAATATTTAACACTATTAACAATTATACATTGACTCAATTTCAAAATCATGATTTTATAATAATTGATAGTTATTACCAATAATTGATAATAGATAAATATTAAGCATTTGGCAAATAATGTCAAACTACTGTTGTTAATTTGTAAAACAACTAATGCATTGAATTAAGTAAATTAAAAATCTAATAAAATAATTTTTTTCACATTTGTTCATAAAATATAATTTTAAAATTTATAATACTATAATAATTAATTTATATTCTTGAACTCATTTCAGTCTAATTAATGGTTTAAAAAAACAAATACAACAAGAATGAGATAAGTACGTATTCGTGACCAAATTACACAAATCAATATAAAAGAGCATTCAATTAAAAGAAAGACCATGCAGAATAAAAACGTAAAAAAAGAATAAATTTTATGACAATAATCATGGAACTAAAAGAGTATTATTGTCTATTAAAAATCAATGATACCATCATTTTTAGTGAACAAATTCTAAAATAGAGTAGATCGCATCAGCAGTTGATAGCACTTTAAACAATTATGAACTGTTATTTTCAAATATTTACCAAATGGAAGATATGTAGTTGTTGGATGTAAAATAGCTATTAGTTGCATCCCTTAATATTAGACATAATCTCAATAAGAGACAATTACAAACAAAAAAAAAAAGAAAAGCATTGTCCCATTAGAAAAACAATGTTGTAATATCTAACAGTTAACAAAATAATTGTAATTGCTTAGCCTTAAAGCCTTATTAATTAAATATTCATTTTACTTGAACATGTGAAGAAATATGACCTTATCATATAAAAACTACAATAAAAATATCGTGAAATTTTAGCTTGTTCCAGAGTAATAGAATTTTTGTTTAATTTTGAATAATTAAATAATACTTATAAATTTTTTATAATTTAAAATATTAATATGAAATTAAAAATCAATATAACTAAATTACATCAAACCCATGTTGATTTTGATAATGTTCCAAAAAAAAAAAAGGGGAAAATGGAAATGTGATATGTGTGAGAGACAGTAGATGGACAAATTCAAGAATGCACATGGCATGGCCGACAAGTGGATAGATGAAGAATTGAATTGGGGCATGAAAATTGACAAAACACAAAAAGTAAAGGACGAGGCCCTACCCCTTAATTAAATAAAACCCAAAAAAAAAAAGATGAGCGGCTCATGTCAGTCAATCCCAACACTCAGATGTCCCCTCGTGTGGGCTGGACCCACCAACGAAGCCCCACCGTCACTTCACCACCATACCCCACACGTGTGCAATTAACTCAGATCGTAGACTAGACGAGCATTTGACACACCAATGCCTGTGTCACCATCTATGAGAGACACCACACGTGTGGATATTAATAGTTTCAGTTTGCTTCTTGTTACGGTTTACAATAACGACAAGAAACTACCCTTTTGCGGTCCTTTTAACTGTCCTTACCACTAATATATTTTCTGCATTATATAGACTAATATATTTTAAAAAAATGTTTATTTATATCGTTTTTATTAAAATATTTTATTTACTTTTAATCAATTATAATTAACTAATTAATCAATTAAAAACCTAATGAATGATTCTTTATAATTTTGACTCTGATTCAAAAATTTTTGAACCGAAATAGATAATGTTGGCTAGCACTTGGTGGTCCCTGACGGTACAACTCACCTTAGACATTTGAGGGTGTCCCCAAGACAGCTGGTTTTGATTTAGACTAATTGCTTCAACTCTCCAATCCAATCTTTATGCTTCTATCTTAATAAAAATAAAAAGATTAAAATATTAAATAAATTTTAAAATTTATTTTAAAGCGAAAATAAATAATAAAATAAAATTTTTCATTAAATTTATTCTTGAATTTGTATTAATTTATCAAAATTATTTTTTATTAAAATTACTCTCAATTTTTTTTATTATTTCGTTATAAAAATCTAAAATATTAGTTAAAAAGAATATTGGTTTTAGAAATGGCAAGTGCGTCTTTTTGCCAAATGAAAATTTTTCATAAGACAAATATTTTTAAAAATTTATTTTAAAATTATTTTTTAAAAAATATAATTTATTAAATTATAAAATAAAATTTTTAGTAGTAATTTTGCACATCATGATACTCTTATTTAACTCATTTCTCTTTATATTTATTGTAATTAGATAAACAAATATAATTATTGTTTCATGAAAATATTGCTCTTTTGTGTTCTTTAATTAAAAAAATGTTCTTATCAAAGTGAAACTGTGTTTTTAAGATTTAAGAATTAAAGGAAAGTTGTGTTTTTATTAAAATATATTTGAATTTGATTCTCTTAAATTACATTTGTAATATATGCACTCTCTTCAACTAATATTTTAAATTACATTTGAAATATATGCACTCTCTTATCAAAGTGAAACTGTATTTTTAAGATTTAAGAATTTAAGGAAAGTTGTGTTTTTATTGAAATATATTTGAATTTGATTCTCTTAAATTACATTTGTAATATATGCACTCTCTTCAACTAATATTTTAAACTTTTATAATGAAATAATATAAGATCAATGATAATTTTTACGGAAAAAGACTTTTATAATGAAATAATACAAATTCACGAGTAAATTTAATGAAAAATTTTATTTTATCATTTATTGTTACTTTAAAACATATTTAAGGATTTATTGGATAATTTAACCAAAAGAAAAATTGCCTCTTGTTTCTTTTCCATCATCGCATTCTGTTAGTCTCCTCCATTTTTTCTCACATTTTATTTAATTTTTATATATCAGTTTGTATTATTATCACCTTTTTAGTCCGTGAGATTCTTTCATTTTTCATTTTTTTGAATTATTTTTTAAATAAATTCAGTTATAACTAAATTTAAAATTCTAAAACTCAAATTTGTTTAATTTGTGTTCTTATAAATACATATCCATTAATATAAATATATTTTTATTATTTTATTTTTCTATTATTAAATTATTGATATTTTTTTTATAATATATGTTCCTTTAAAAAAAATTATATTCTATACTCTTTTGAGTTATACAAATATTATTTAAGATAGTAAATTTGTACATTTTTTAGATATTTAGATTATTTTGCTAATTAAAAAATATTGAAGTTGAATTATGGTTGATAATAATTATTGAGTGAAACGTATTTATTAACAAGCTAATTACATTATTTCGCTAGGTATTGTTTTGGATCGAGGATTTTCAAATGAGGAATTCATAGAATCTTTAGATTTGAGTTAAATATATCATTTGATAAATTAAAAGATATCGCAATCTATGAATTTTATAAAATTCATTATTCTTTAAAATCCTTCATTTTTAAAGTTTTTACTTTTAGGATATGAAAAAGTTCAAAATCCATCACTTTTAATAAATGATGAATTGTTATAATTTTTTTTTATTTCAAGATTACTCTGAACAATCCATGAATTTTATGTTCAAACCAAACAATTAAAATTTAAAAATCTATTAATTTTACTATCTATAGATTTTTTTTATTAATATACATAATCACATACATGCATATGGGTTAGAAATAAACACTTTTTCACAAAATCATGACAAATTTATTATCATAGATTTTAAATTCATTAATTTTATCAAATCTATTGATTTTGAAGTTCCTCAATCCAAATGAGTTACTTTAATTGAAAAATAATAAAGAAAGTGTCTATTATTCAAAAGAGATTTAAATTTTTATATAGAGCTGCCAAATATTGTATTTTTTGATCGGTTAATATATATATATATAATTTATTTTATTTTTTAAAAATAAAAAAATAAAAAACAATACCATATTACTAGTTACTTGTCCATCCTTAAGTTGGATATAAGACTTCTTAAGAATATCATAACATTTTTTAACATTAAAGGCAAGTAATAATATCAAATTCATATAATCAAGACTTATGAGGGATATATATATATATATATAGGGGTTTCTTTATTGGACTAAGACTGTAAACTCCAACTTATGAGCAACTGCATAAATGATGGTAGGTGGTGGTATTGATTCAATTAAAAACAACTAAAACAGAGTGTAAAACCCCTTTAGTTGTGTGTTGGCGACATGAAATTACATTGTCGAAATCTCAAATCTTTTAACACCACAAAGCTCTTGACTTGCAATCCACGCATTTTCCAATGTTTTATTTCGCTTTACTGCAACCATATCTTGAAATTTTCCTTTTCTCTAACACATCAGAAAATAAATTAATATTAGGGTATATACATATATATTAGCAATTGCATATGCATATATTAGGTTAGTATATCATTCTTTGAATAAAGTCTCAGCGTTCAAATCCCATTATTTCAACTAAAAAAAGTTGAAATCTTTATAATAAAGTACCATGCAATTATTTTTTATTATTATTTAACAATTTTCTTTTTTACAAGTATTGAAAAATTCAAACAAATTACAATGAAATCGTCAAAGTTTGAAAGTTTATTTATTATGCGAAAAGTAGTCAACAACTACCATATTATTAGTTCAATGATTTTAGCCCTAACATGAATTATTTTCCATTTTTCCTTTAATTACTTTACTTGAAGAAGTAGAATTATATGATGTACAGAAAAATAATATAATTTCATCAACATCTTTTTTGACTGCTAAATTTTGAATCTGAATTCTAACAATCTGAACTAAAGACATAATAATCATTTAACTCCAAAACTTATTGTTGGCAACATTTAAACAAAGTTAATAAAATAACCTAAATTTAATTATGTACAGGGCATTATCACTCTTAATCAAGAAACTACCAATAAGGGTCAAAAATAGGTTGAGATTTGGACCATTACTAGGCTTAAATTATTGATTAAAGCAGAAGTGAGAAGTTACAACAGTAAACATCACACGAACGAAATATTTTTGTTAACACCTGTTTCTGCTTTCTCATCTTCAAAATCAAATCTCACGTACAAATCTTGGCATTTAAAACCTTAACGTGGCAATGTTGAGTTCACGAGCGGATTGTCTCCCTCCCACTCTAACATCGCTTTTATTCTGGGAAAGTGATTTTTGAATATTGTAACAAAGTATACCAAAGTCCAATTTTCTGATAAGGTTAGATGGACTTCGTCTACCTAACTATTTTTCCTTGACTTTCATTATTGAAATGAAGTTTTTTTTTTTTTTTTTTTTTTTTTATGATTTATACTTGTTTCAACCAATTAACTTTATGATTTATAATTGATTAGACAGAAATAATTAATCCCGTAACTAATTTAAAGCTAAATTAATCCGATATCTCTTTATGATTAGACAAAAATAAATAATTCAAACATAAATATATGAATCCGATCACTAATGTAGAGTTAGATATATAAATCGAATATGTCATTAACTTAAGATTAATACGAGTCTAGTTCACAACTAGATCTATTAGCTATAGTTATTACATAAATCTAATATAAACTAAACCAATATTAAAATTTTGGGTTTCTCTATTTTTTTGACAATTAATATATAAAGAAATATTTTTTTCTCGAATTTTTATGTTGTAAATAATATAAAGTTCATTTGATCCAAATGTTTCAGTTAAAGTCATGTTGGCCTCATTATTGCTTTTAAGAATACAGAAGTGATAGAATTCTTGGATCTTTATCCAGGGTTTTTTTTTTTTTTTTTAATCAATTTGATGAGAGTCAAAAAGAGAAAGTTATCCCTTATTATAGAACCTAAAAGGAAAAGGGTCAATAAGTCCCTTAATAATTATAAAGATAAAATTATTTAAAATGAATTTTTAATATAAAAGTATTATTTTTGATAAAAATAAAACAATAAATAGTAACTTAATACTAATGGCAAATATATTTTCATTTTACGTTAGAGTTAATTTAAGAAAAAAAAATAATTTCAATAATTTCAATTGAATCAAAGTAAAGATATTTTAAGTCAAATTCTAATTGATTCCATTTGAATAGGCCAATGAGTCATATTATGGTGAGATTGAATTTAATCTTAAAATATTCTGATGATTTTATGTTTAAATCAATTTAGGTATTATTTGAGTTTGATTTGAATTTAATTTTTTTTTATCAGATCATATTAGGTCAAAATGGTTACCTTTAATTTTTTAAATGGCAAAAGGGAGAAAGTGAATAATTGGTATTTTTTAGATAAAAATTATAATATCAACTCCATTACTAGATTTTTCTTTTTTCCTGGAATATATTACTTCTTAATGCATCTTAATCGATCTTTTGTTTTATTACTACATAAAGTAACAATTGTTAAACAACATAAATAAAGTCGACGAGGCAAAGATGATGATGGTTAGCTGGAGGAGGCATTCAAGGGACCCATCCGGTCTGGGGTGGGAGACCCAAAATAGAGTTGGCAAGGGGTCCAGATTGGCTGGCATTAATTGCAGAAGAGGATTAGACCCTACCCTACCCTCACACTCAGCAACCAAAACCTCATAATTCAGTCTCATTACCTTACAAAATAAGTGGACCCTTTGTGTCTCTGCTCCCTCCAATATCCTATTTCGGCCACATTCATCCCCTTTGTCTACAGTATTAATAAACTAAGGAAAGAGGGCTCTAATTGCTATAGTTGGTCTATTCTTTATTTTATTAATTAATAGTTTCAATTATAATGAGCCCATATATAGAGATCTATTTTTTAATTTTCTAATTTTGATGTGTAAAATGAAATTAATGAATGTGTAAAAAAATATTTATGACACAAGCAATAAAAAGAAATTCATTAGAGCGGTCAGTAATCAAGTGATTAAGTGTTTTACATTATAATAATATATTAGATTCGAAATAAAAAAAAAATACCATTTTAATCTTGTAAAAAAAAATTTAATATTAACAATTTAATATTATTATTATTATTAGTATAAAATTATGCCCATTAAAACTTTACCAAAGGACTCTTTGGGATGAGTAGCCACCAACCATAACTAATCAATGAAAATCATCCATAATTAAGAGCAAGTATTTATAACATTATTTTTAAATATAGTTTCTTATATTTCTAGTTATTTATTTATTACAATTATCAATGGTAAAGTTTTATGCCAATTTTTCTAAGATACAAGTTAGAAAGTTGTTCAAACAAAAAGATATTGAAATTTCAATATATTTTTTTGAACCATACTTTATATCTTTTGAATAAAAAATGTATCTTTTGAATGAAAATGTATCTTATTGTGTTTTTTTAGTGAAAAGTATATTCATTTGTTAAAAGTTGTGTCTTTCAAATGAATCAATGTTTTTTTTTTTTTTTACTAAGAATTTGTGCTTATGAGTATAAGATGTATGAATATGGTTTTGCAACTACAAAATAAATAATACAATATTATTTTTTTAAGCATCTAAATTCTAAGTTTCAAAGAGTTTTTTTTTTTAATTTGAATATTATTACTCCTTCTGTCCCAAAATGATTGACAAAATTTCATTTCCACGGAATTTGAGCAAATTAGTTAATTATAATTATTTTGTATATTTTAATTACTTTCTTACTAAAATACCACTTTTATTTTTTATTTTTTCAATATTAATAAAATATAGTTTTATTATAACTACAAAAGTTGGTGATAATATTTAAATATTAGTAGCAAAATGATTATTATAATTTTAAAAAAATTATTAAAGAGTATAATTTTTTTCTTTGCATTAAAAATACAAATTCAAAGTGAAAAATATAGGCAATAATTTATTGATAGTATAAAAATAAATGCCAATTAGTAAGGATATATTAGAAAATTATTTGATTAACTATTAATCAATAAAGAAAATTGTGAATTATTTTAAGACGCCCAAAATATAAATTTTACTAATAATTTTGAGACGAGGGAGTATCATTTATTTTTACCCTACTAGTATTCCATAAAAAAAAAAGACAAATATTATTTTTTAAAAAATATATTCATATATGTCTTAAGTCTTTATAATTACCTTTGTTGTTATTTTTGCTATCATTCTTCATAGTAATCATGTCTAATCATGATCTTATGAAATGGGATATAATTAAGGATTTGCATTGTCGACTTTTGCTGCATATCCATATCTCTAGTGTCATTCTCTTGGTACATGTATCTAATTAACATAAAGAAAATTGCAGCAAAACAGACCTCATGAAGATTTGTTCATGACTAATGATTGCCAACTAATCTTTAGTCATCCGGGTAAGAAATAAACATCGTCTACTTAATCAAGTGCTGCATTGTCATGAATACGATATGACTTTATAAATTATAGCAAACAATGGACATAATTATTAAATAAATTTTTGGCTTATGTAAACGTTAATAAATCAGCTTATAGCATAATTTTTATTTTTTTATTTTTCTGATTGGGAGAGCAAGTTTCCACTGACAAAATCAGAAATAAGAACTTCCATGTAGATTTCTGTTGGACACAATCATAGACACTATTCTTTTACTAATTAGCAATTTGTCAACTCTCGAAAGCAAATCGAGACTTTCAATTGATTATCATCATTGCGTATAAATTTCAACCATAACATAATTAAATGTTATCGCAATTAATTGTGATCGGCTTTCACACTGGTGCAAGTGACAATGATTATTTGAACAATTCAATGTTTATTTTATCATGTTCACCAACCAAAAAAAAAAAAGGTTAAATTTTTATTATGTTAAATCATCACTTAAATTTTCTATTAGTTAGTTGATATTACATATCTTTTTTTTTGTTTTAGTAATTTTATTTTTATTTATTAATGATTTTAAATTCAGTATTATAAAATTATCTATAAAATTATAAAATTACAAATTTAAAAATAATATAGTCCAATTAGAAAATTTTATATAGGAATTTTATTAAAAACAAACTTTATACTTTTTTGTTCAAAAAAAGGGAAAAATATATAGCCATAAAGGTTGGATCACCATGCATCAGGAGTGAGCTTGGATTTAAATGTATCGAATTAGATCAATTAATCGCACCGAAAAATATCCAAAATTAAAGAAAATTAAAAATATTTAAAAAATAACTAAAGCTAAAATCATAATTCTAAATGATACTAATTATTAATTTTTATTCTATCCAAACAACCAAATTGATTATACCCGTTACCTATAATCAACATATACATGTGTCTATGTAGAAATTCCATTTTTTAAATAAATTTAATTTTAAAAAGATCTAAACTATTCAAATATCCAAATTGAATTCGATCAATTTATTAATTTCAAATATCTGAATTGAATAAAAAATCAGTTCAATTTGAGATGAATAATTTTTTTATTTCATTTCAAAATCAATTTCTTATTTTTTTAAATATCTAAATTTTTATTTGATTTCAAATAATTTTAAGTAATCGGATCAAAATGGGATTCAATCACCCTTACCATGCATGGCCAAGTCGTAATACGGTACCGTAGTGAACAGTGGAATTAAAGGCTCTAATAAGGCCACAAATCCATACCTTGGCCATCAATAACAAGCCATGTGACTCACATGGGTTGCACCCAACCGCCATCCATCCATCCATGATCCAGCGTCGCTCGTGTGTTTCCGCGGAATTGTTTTGGGGTAATCTTGATCGTTGGATTGGGAGCCACGTGAGGCTAAGCAATGTCCCAAGCTTGTCCCTAAAACGTAAGGACAATTTCCTTTATTTGCCGTTCACATGACGAACATAATTAGCTGCCTATGTCCAATTTCTTAGCTCTCAGTCAGATTCCTTTTCTCGATGTTCCCATCTCCCTCTCTCTTTAGGGTGGCCATTCTTTATTTCCCTACCCAAAAAATAATTTTATATATGCAACTCTAAAATGATCAAACAATAAACATCGTAAATCATGGATTATAAAAAGTTATGAACTTTTATAGTAGTTCAACTTCTACAACAAATTAGGTTCAAATTGACACTATGTAGAAATCTTGATATGATTAGTATATATAATTTATATAATGGCAGTTATTATTTCAACAATAAAGACCTTTATTAATCACATTTAAAATTATTTTTTCTTTTAAATATTATTATTTATTTTAATATTAAATCAGATCGATTAAATTAAAAATTAATCAATTGATTCATTAATTTGATTTTAAAAATATTGATTAATCAGAAAATAATAGTGTTATTTATTGCATATCTCTGATGGTTTAAGTGATCTCATAATTAAAAAAGAAATTATATTATTTCATTTAAAAATTTGTTCTCTAGATTATACATAGTGTATGTACCATGTACGCGCTAAAAGGGATGCAGATGAATATTCCTTGTAACCTAAACAATGTCCTTTGCCTTTAGCTTTAGTCACCAATTTTACGTCTATAAAATACCTTGAATTTCCTTCGTTCCTTTTTATATTTCCTCTCTACCCTTGACAAAGCCTACACACCTCACCGGAAATTCAAGAAACTCATTGAATCAAACCCAACTGTTTTATATTTACATATAGCAAAAAAATTTTATATTCAAGTGATTTAGAGATTAACCAATGGCATTTGAACGAGGTCATGATGATGTCGATCTTAACCTTGAGGCGACCGAGCTGCGTTTAGGCCTACCGGGCACCACCACTGATCAACAGTTAGGCAAGGAAACAGTTCCTACAACATGTAGTACTACTGCTAAGTGCAACAAAAGATGTTTGCCCGAAGTGAATGGTGAGGAGGACAACCATAATACCGTCTCAAATCATGAGAAAAAGAGCGACCAAGGAACTACTGCTCCTCCCTCCAAGTAAGAAAGCACTACTCTGCACATACTGGAATTGATATCGAAAGATATTTTTGGGTTTTAGGATCGAATTCACAATTCTTTGACGTTCATTGTGGAGATGACTCCAGTATTACTGACTTAATTGAGCAAAATTAATTAAGGAAAAAAAAAAAACTCCTTGCTTTATGCGTGTACGTATGTGTTGCGGTTATGCATGCGCATGGTTATGATTCATGGACTAATATTAACATGGGTTGATTTGGTGTATAGGACACAAGTGGTAGGGTGGCCACCAATCAGATCTTACAGGAAAAACTGTCTCCAGCCAAAGAAACTGGAGGTTGGCGCTGCTGGAATTTACGTTAAAGTGAGCATGGATGGTGCTCCTTATCTTAGGAAAATTGACTTGAGAGTCTATAAATGTTATTCAGAGCTCCTTCAGGCCTTAGAAGAAATGTTCAAGTTCAAAGTTGGTACGTATCTTGAACAATAAAAAAGAAATATGTGCTTACTCGATTAATTATGTATAATACGAGTGTAAATTTGGTTATATGTCAAATTCTCTCCAGGTCAGTATTCTGAGAGGGAAGGTTATAATTGGTCAGAATTTGCACCAACTTACGAAGACAAAGATGGTGATTGGATGTTAGTTGGAGATGTTCCTTGGGAGTAAGTTCTCTAATTCTTTCACGTCTCTCATAATTTAATTAATGAGTCATAATGGAAAAATTAATATAAATATTGATCTTTTAAATTATGTGCAGTATGTTCATCAATTCCTGCAAGAGGCTGAGAATCATGAAAGCATCAGAGGCTAGAGGCTTGGGGTGTCCTGTGTAATTCCAAGTCCACCTCACACAAATGAAGAGAAGCTAAAGATCGTGAAGAACAAATGTATCCTTAATTTTTAGCCCATGGGCTTTCCACCTGTGAAAACAAAAAAAATTGCTAGTTTTTGTGATTTGTGGCATTGCAAAGAGAACATGCTATAGAAAATTTTTCAGTAGGTCTTCCTAATTAGAATCAAGAAGATCACTGATCTGCCTGTATAGTTTGGTTGTATATTTGCGTCGAACTAATGGAACTGTGCAAAGAAATATGAATGATATGTTCATAAGACCAATAGAATTGTAAAAACTCAACTTTGGTTCACTTTTTTTTAGCGAATATATGAGTCTCATTCATATATTGAAATCAGTATATCTTAATATAAATATAAAAATGAGTATAATAAAAAATACAATAATATATTTATAGTGGCTTCCTCTAAAGATTTACAAATATATTAACACGTTTGATAACTTGATCCCTAATAAGTACACTCCATTTGATAGTTATTTTGACTATACTTCTCTTGGTGGATTCAGTTAAGGATGACAATAAATCAGATATGGATACGTGCTATATCTTATTTATACTCAAAGTAATATACTCATACTCATTTGAGCAACAAATATTAAATTCATCTCATATTTATAAAATTTCAGGCAATCCATATGTATCTATTATCCAAATAGTTATCAATATATTTTTAAAGTACTTTTGTGAATTAAAATATAAAGTTAATTTGTAATCACATTTAACTAAAATAATTCATATTATATTCAAAGTGGTCATAAATTAAAACTTAAATAAAAAATATTAAAATTACTAAAAATTCAATAATTTTAAAATATATCCAATTCTTCAAATAAAATATATTAGATACATCATAATTGATAAATTTTATTATATAATCTTTGACATTTTTTATTGATAGAAAATATTAAAAATAGTTGATATTGTATATATCTCTAACATAATACCTAATATAGTGCATCTAACTTAATATAAAATATTAAAATACTTGACATTATTTATATTGGCTAGGGATATATATGTGGTATTTATGTGTGTGTATATATATGCATGAATATAGATTTGAATATTGGTAAATCTGATAGTTTGGATAGGGGATTGCACTATTCGTATCCTGCCCAAATTCAATGATATTTTTTCATACATGGTTTTATCCATACTCATTATTTGGTCGACTTAAATATTACTCAATTTTGGTAGAGTTCAGTGGATACCCATGAATAAAACACAAATTGTCATTCCAAAATTCAATCGCATATTAATTTTTACGTACTTTGAACAAGTTTGATAATAAGAAAAACAATAATGACCTATTTACTAAAAATATTTGATCTCCTATATAGGAAGATCAAATATTTTATATTCCTATAAAGGAATAGGAAATATTCCTTTATAGTAAAATTTATAAAAGGAATATAAAGCATTCCTACACTCCTGTGAAATAAATTTTATATTCTCATAAAGAAAAGGTTAATTAACCCATAAAAAAAACCAACATAACTACATAAATTTAGAAATTATTAAGACAAAAAGAGAAAAAAATTCGTACAATACAATAAGGATAACAAAGTAAATTACAAATGATTTAAAACTTCATATCTAGTAATAAATCAAATTCATATGATTTTTTTAAATGGACTAAATAAATATTAAAAAATTGAAAAAGGAAGAGTACAAAAAACAATAAATTTAAAAATGATGAAATTATTTTTACCAAAATCTTATTGACAACAATTTAAAAAACACAAAATATAAAAGACAAACCTGTGCAAGAGAGAAAAAGGAAAGAAGAAATATTTTTTAATATATCCCGCAGCAATAAGTTAGTTTGGTTCACTCTTGGAATGAGATGGTATGTGCAATTATTGGAATTAGATTTCAGTTTCTTATTTGGTTCACAAACTATCCAAATTTTTATGTACTTTCATGTTTGAATAACTTAGAAATTTTATCTATTTTTGCACATGGTTTTAAGGATTATCAAATTTTTTTTAAAAGTAGGGCTATTTATTAGGATTATCAAATTCTATTTAAAAGTAGAGCTATTTACATTCCACATATTACTATTTATATTTCATATTTAATGTCTTAAGAGTATGAGAGTATTTGGTATAACTGATAGAGATTTCTCATCTAATAGCGAAAAAATAGTTATTTTTTGGATAAATTATATAAAATAACAGCTGATAGTGATACAACTTCAATCAACTGTTTTTTTTATCAGTTCCTATTTATAGTTTTTTTTTTAACTTTTATAATAATAACTAAAAAAAGTCAAATTTATCCTTAAACCATTGCAATAATAATTAAAAAAAAGTCAAAATTATTTTTACTTTATATTATTCTTAAAATTTTATTATTCACCTATTAACTATAAATTACAATATTTTAATTAAATATTTAAAAAGTAATTTATTTTTAATTATTATATAGAAGTTTTATAAAAAATTATACATAGGATATTTTAATTACTAAAAATATATTAACATATATACTAATTAACATTAATAAAAATAATTATTAACATTTTATAAATATAAAATAATAATTATAGTATTCTAAATTTTGAAATAATAATTTATAAATATAGGCAAAAATATATTATTTATTGTATATTATTTTTATTTATTTAATGCAATATATAAAATATTAAAATTATATCTCGCTTAGTTATTTTATGTATTAACAACAACAGATAAACAAAAATCACTAAACACTTAATATTAAACTGCTATCAATTAAATTTATCAAGTATCTCAAACATATCCTAAATAAGTTTATCATCCCTCATTTCAACGAATCTTTTTGCTTATCACTTGAAATTCCTATATTATCCTTAAAAATATACGTTAAATAAAAAATTTCCTTTTATTGTTACTCCATCTCCATTTGTTGCCAAATTTCAAAAGTGAACTTAAAGACTATTACTTTATGTGGTATTTGATAAAATTAAAAATTAAGTGTTAAAAATTAAATGTTGAATAATTTAAATATTAAAAATTTAATAGTTGAATTTGAAAATATACTATTTTTTTTAAAACATGTTTAAGAGATAAATTTAAAATAGGATAATTACATATTTTATAACATATTATCATATAATATGATACTATGATTATGATAATAATCAGTGGTAGAAGATTTTATGATAATGAATTTGATAATATAATATTTCATTATATTCTTATCAATAGGGAAAGATTATGATAATAAATAGTGATAATTATTGTTACGAGTATATTAATGAAATATATCAAAATAGTAAAAATTTTATGCTTATCAAATTAAGTGATTTTTTAAAATTAAGTGCTTAGTAAAAAAATGTTATCAAACAAGCTTAAAATGTTAAGGACTTAAAAAAAATATCAAATAAAATTTAAAATTAAGTGTTGAATAATTTTAAGTGCTTAATATAGTTATAAGACATAGTTATCATAATAACATTAGAGGTGGTTGAGTCTTTTAGGTCTCAAGGGGATGGTTTTTTTTTTTTTTATTTTATTATCTCTTTTTTCTTTTAATAGGATCTTAAATGCATATTGTTCATATTTTTAACCTTATATTTGGGAGGGAGAAAAATAAAAGGGGAAGTAAAATAAAAGTGAAAAATAAGGAAGAAGGAAATTTCCCCCTGTTTGGAAAGAGAAGAAAAATACAAAAGAAAAAATAATTATTTTACATTCTTTTTTTTTTCTCCAAAATAGAATGAACATACGAGAGATTGGAAGTATTTTTATGAATTTATAATTATGTCTATCATCTTTCTATTTGTTTTAATAAGTAGATATTATTTGTTTTTTAAAATAAAGGGCAAAATAAAAAAATATATTAAATAACAATTTTATTTTCATTCATATTTTATTTTCTAAACGAGAGAAAATAAAAGAGTAAAATAAAATTATTTTATTTTTTATCATTTTTATCCAAATATGTGAAAAAAGTAAAAGAATAAAAAGAAAATTTATTTTTTCTTTTTATTTTCTTTTTTTTCAAACATAAGATATCTCATAATTCAAAAATTTTATGATCTAATACTTCAAAAGTGGGTTGTGACAGTGAAGGAGGTGCAGTGAAGACGACAACTTATTGTTTTTCTTTCTTTTTTTTTCAACCGTATTTTGATTTGCTAATGAATTAAGATATCATTGTTGTTCTAGACTTGAATATATTGAAGCTAAGTTCAACTTATTATGCACTTATAATATCTTGTGCTCTTTTACGTTGATGTAATGATTTTTAAATTTATTATTTTAATATATTTCTCACTCATAATTATTATTGAGCACCACTATAACTATTTTCATTATCATCATTCATATTGATAAAAATATAATTAAATTTAAAATATTTAAAATCAAATTATTTGATAATCTATCCTAAAATATATAGTTATTTTATCTCAAACTTATCTTTTATACTTGATGTATTTTTTAAAAATATTTAATGATAATTCATATCTTAAAATTATTTAAATTTTAAATTTAATACTAAAATATTTAATATTTAATTTCTTGTTTTATCAAACACCATTTTAGTTAAATTTGCATTAGTTTTTACATACAATTTCAAAATTCAAGATAAAAAAGCTAATATTATTTATTGAAACAGTTGTCATTTTACTTTAAAAAATATTGTTAATTGTGAAATTAATAATTAGCTAAAAATATTAATATTTTAATTATTAATAATAAATTATTTTTAAAATAAAAATGACTTATTTTCTTTTATTTTAAAGATTTTAGTTAATATGAATCCAACATATAATTTATGATACATATGATAATTATATAATAATCAAATTATCAAATGATAATAATTTTTGATATGAATGTGAATGTTGTACTCAATATGTGATATTGAGTATAATTATATATCTTAAAAAATTAAATAGAACTATAAAGAACCAAAACGTTTGAAATTTTTTTGGAAATTCAATATATATATATATATATATATATATATATATATATTATATAGTTGATACTTTCTTTCAAAATTAAGACATTGTAAAAAATACGTTAATGTGATATAAATTTTATTTTTAGATAAAACAATAAAATGATAAGTATAATGTCTAAAGAAATGACGTGGAAAATAGTTCTCAACAGGGACCCACACCTTCGAAAGTTTGGTCACTCATAAGCGCCCTCTCTCTCTCTCTCTCACAACCGAGAAATTCCGCCTCTGTAAGTCCAAATCCAATCTTCGCTCCTCATCATTTGGTCTGCTCCTTCTCCGACTCACAAAAATCCCCCAAATTTTCCAAAACCCTAAACCAAAATCGTTTCTGTCCTTAATATTAACTGCATATGCATATCCAATAATAGAGGTCCTAACTTTGGTGGACATCACACAGCTCTAATGGCCGAGTTAGGGCAACAGACGGTGGATTTCTCGACTCTCGTGAGTCGGGCCGCCGAAGATTCTTTTCTCTCCCTGAAAGAATTGGTCGATAAATCCAAATCCACTGGCCAATCCGATTCCGACAAGAAGATTGCGCTGTTGAAGTACTTGGTTAAAACCCAGCAGCGCATGCTTAGACTTAATGTCCTCGCCAAGTGGTGCCAACAGGTTACTTTATTGTTTCTCTGGTTAGGGTTCCGCTACTTTTTCCTTTTTATTGTTAAAGAATGTTTTTTTTTCCCTATTGAGTTTATAGGGACAGTTGGATTTTAGATTTTATTGACATGAAAATGTTGAGTTCCGCTGGGCACCATTTCGGTTGTGGGTTTTAAGGTTGCAGCTCTTTTTAGTTGTGTTGTAAAGATTGTTGTGATATTTCTGATGTACCAAGGAGCAAAGATCGTCACTTTAAACTGCTAACTGGCTGTGCGAGCAGAAAGGTAGCCATCTGGGGGAAAGGAATTTGTCAGTTTGGGATCATGAGGATGAACTGTTAGTTTTGCAATTGAGTTTGGGCTTTAATATATAGGGCTAGAAAGCAAATTGTGCAATTTGTATGGATCTTGACTTATTTGCTTTCTAGGAAATATGTATGGACACAGATTTGGGTTTCTTACACAAAAAATAAATGAAGCACTTCTGAGGTCCATTTGCTAAATTTTCCGTGGACACCAGGTTAAGGCTTAAAACAGACTGCATGAATGATGGTGCAGAGTGGAGACAGGACAGACATGCATCCGTGCTCTAACTTAACGCAGTTTAGGCTCATATGCTGAATATTTTATTAGTTCATTTTCTTTTTGATTTTATTAGTTTCTCATTCTAAAATGATCCTATGATTATGCTGTGGCCTTTACCATCCACATTCGTTCTCTTCAATGACATAACTCAATGAAATTTAAGAGTAATCACTGCTGGTATTGACTCACCCCTCTGATATTGCATCCTAAATCAATGTCCTTTACAATTATAGTGGTTCATTGATTTTTTTTTGAAATGATTATAGGCATGTTTGACATTGCTATTGCTAATAGCACTTTTGGGAAAAAAATTAGAAGTTGTCCTCTTTTCTAATTGGTAATAGATTTCTCCAATTTGATTTCCATGATTAAAAAATTGAGTTTTAAAGAAGTTAATATTTGAAGCCTTTGCAAATAGCTATTTCATTAACAAGGTATCTAAACTATTTTTGTGAATTGCTAAAAATATCCTCAAAACTTAAAAATATGCTTTCAGAATATTGTTGTATTGTGTGGTTTATTTAGGCGAAATAGGACAAAATTGCACTTATATACATCATGCTCTATGCAGCGTCATTATTTAATTTTGTATGTCATCTTTGAGAGTTAGATATGCCTGTGGAAATTTGGAAGTGTTGAAGGTCAATAAACTGTGTGTATGGAAAGAATTTTATGGTCCAAAATTGTTGTTCTGTTGCCTGATGATGACCAAAGTTTCTGAATTATGAAGTCTCATAACTTTCTTTGTGGAGTTTTAAGTTTTATTGAGATTTACAGTTTTTGCTAAAGATTTAAAAATGCTGTACTATTTTGCATAAAGACAATTTCATGTGGAAGAAATATTATTTTGTGTATACTTTTGTATT
Source organism: Omphalea diandra (assembly GCA_949677035.1). Lineage (NCBI taxonomy): Eukaryota > Viridiplantae > Streptophyta > Magnoliopsida > Malpighiales > Euphorbiaceae > Omphalea > Omphalea diandra. The sequence goes on along the minus strand of CATIWR010240581.1, from coordinate 8,207 downwards.
TCAGGTTCCATTGATACAATATTGCCAACAACTTCAATCTACCCTATCAAGTCATGATGCGTGTTTTACCCAAGCTGCAGATTCATTGTTTTTCATGCATGAGGGGCTACAGCAAGCCCGTGCGCCAATCTATGATGTTCCATCTGCTATAGAAGTCCTCCTTACTGGATCTTATCAGCGTCTACCAAAATGTATAGAAGATGTAGGTATGCAGAGCACGTTAACCGAGGAGGAGCAGAAGCCTGCTCTGAAAAAGTTGGACACACTTGTGCGTTCTAAGTTGCTTGAAGTTACACTACCAAAGGAAATTTCTGAGGTAAAAGTTTCTGATGGCACAGCGCTGATTCGTGTGGATGGTGAATTTAAGGTGCTAGTTACACTTGGCTACCGAGGGCATCTTTCAATGTGGAGGATATTACATTTGGAGTTGCTTGTCGGTGAGAGAAGTGGACTTGTGAAACTGGAAGAATTGCGGCGACATGTTCTTGGAGATGATTTAGAGCGCAGAATGGCGGCAGCAGAGAATCCTTTCACAATATTGTATTCAGTCCTTCATGAGCTTTGCATTGCACTAATTATGGATACTGTCCTAAGGCAAGTACAAGTGCTTCGTCAAGGAAGGTGGAAAGATACAGTTCAGTTTGAGCTCATCTCTGATGGTAGTACTGGGCCTACACAACTAAATCAAGATGGAGAAACTGATTCTGTTGGTCTACGAACTCCTGGATTGAAAATTATATACTGGTTAGATTTGGACAGAAACTATGGAACATATGATTCAGTAACATGTCCATTTATAAAAATTGAACCAGGACCAGATCAACAGATGAAGTGTGTTCATAGCACTTTTGTTATAGATCCAATAACTGGTCTAGAGGCAGAATTTTCCATGAACCTAAATTGCATTGATGTTGAAAAGTTGTTGTTAAGAGCAATATGCTGTAACAGATATACTCGTCTGCTTGAAATTCAGAAAGGGCTGGCGAGAAATGCCCAAATCTTTCGAGCTGCAGATGATGTTGTTCTTCAGTCCCACATGGATGACCCTGAAGTCGATCACAAAAAGGTTGGTTCTCATTTAACTATAGAAATTCATAGAGCATTCTAGATTATAATCTTTGTGAACTGAATTGTTTTATTGAATGTTCAAGAGATTAATCCGTTAATGGTTTATGTGCAATATACTGAAGTTCAGGATCTCAAGTTTATTGATCATACTATAATTTGTTCTTGGTTTGAATATTTGTCTGCAGAAAGGAATAATTAATGATGGTGGAGAATATGAGGGACAGGAAGTACTACGTGTGCGTGCCTATGGTTCTTCATTTTTCATGCTTGGAATAAATATACGGTAATTTCGCGCACTTTGACTACACAAGCAGAACTTTCTAATCCCTATTTATATCACTGGCTTAGGCCTGTCTCTTGGCTCCTTCCCTGTCTGTCTCTGTGTCCACAAATTCCTATGTTGATTTTAAATGCTATATATAGTGAAACAATGAGTGTCTTGATACTAATTTATGGTGATCAGATTATTTTGCTAAAAAAACCATTGAAAATGCACTAGCATTTTTCAGTATGGCAATATTTAGAAAAATATTGATTTCTGGATATATTAGATTAATACTATAGTGGCTATCAGATTGCACAAGCCATGGAGTGAAAACTAATGAAAACATTAAGTTACTGGCTGCACTTTAACTCTATTGTACAAGATGCCCATCATTTTATAGTCCATGCCCTGTCTGTTAGGTTTTTCATGTTTCAGAGATTTAGAAGTAAAAAAATTTTCTTTTGGGATATAAACCATAGGCAGGGGAATGTTCAAGCTCTCTGTTATATTGCATTTTGAGGAAATAATTTTATCATTTTGTAAATTCCTTCATTTATCATTTCGGATGTGCAGGAATGGCCGCTTTCTTCTTAGATCGTCCCAAAATGTACTCACACCTGAGACACTGATTGAATATGGAGATGCCTTAAATCAAGGCAGTATGACTGCAGCTGAAGTTTTTATCAATTTGAGAAGCAAAAGCATTTTACATTTATTTGCATCTATTGGCAGGTTTTTAGGACTTGAGGTAAATGTTGCCCCCCCCTTTCCTCCCAACTTTCTTTTCATACAAATGTAGAAATTTTAAAAGGCAAGTATTATGTTACAACCTTCACAAGTGCCATTGGTGATTCATAAACACAAGTGATGAAATTCTATATAAAATTTCAGGTATATGAGCACGGTTTCACCATTGTGAAAGTGCCTAAAAACCTTCTGAATGGTTCAACCATGTTGCTAATGGGGTTTCCAGGTTGTGGAAGTTCTTATTTTCTGCTTGTGCAACTGGATAAAGATTTCAAACCTTTGTTCAAGCTACTAGAGACTCAGCCTGATCCATCTAGGAAGGGCCATTCTTTTAATGATTCAAATCATGTGATGCGCATCAAGAAAATTGATGTTAGCGAGATGCAGATACTTGAAGATGAGTTGAATTTGAGTCTATTTGACCTTGGAAAATTGAGTGGCTTTTTGCCCAATGCTGGGGGTTCCAATCAGAGTTCCGAAAATGGCTTTCTTTCTGAATTTAATTTTGAGGGTCCTATGCAAATTGCAGGATGTTCTCCATCAAGTTTTTCATCGGTCGTTGATGAAGTATTTGAACTTGAGAAAGGTTTGTCTGCAACTTCATTTCCTGTTCAGAATCTTACTTCTTTCAATTCATCCCCTGCTTCTCGATTTGGATCTGTCCCTATGAATCTGCATACTGCTAAAGCTGGAAATCCCTCTCCTAAGTGGGAAGGAGGTATTCAGGTATCTCAGATGAACAACATCATGAAAGTTTCAACTTCAGCTTCCCATTACAATGGTTCCTTGAATCCATCAAATAATCTGAGAGGCCCAATTCACTCCAATTCATATAGTTCCCAACCTTCTGGTCTAGGAAGGAGCACAACTATAAAAAACCTATCAGCTTCTAAATCTGATCAGGATTTGACTTCTCTAAGATCTCCACACTCTGTTGAGGTTGGCGCTAATTCTTCAGTGGATGAAGATCATTTGAGACTGCCAAATGATGTGTCAATTGATACCATACCAGGAAATAGACCATCCCGATTATTATCTCCACCCCAATCAGCTGGTTCTCGAGCCTTAACACCAGGTGCAAAACCCAGTGGACTGAGGAGCTCTCCTGGTGGGCCTTTGACTGGACCTTTAAGAGTCACTGGATCTAACTCATTAGCTACAACTCCCGTATGTAAGATACTTTCTCTGATTTTTTGTTTTATTTTTCCTATATTTTGAATGTATTTACCTAGAAATAAAATTGTTCACTTTTCAGCCCAGGCAGTGGGAGATAAAAGTCTCTGTCATGGTTCTGGTTATAATGTTTCCAAACATGATAAAATCCTAAGAAAACGGACGGTTTCAGACATGTTAAAATTGATACCATCCCTCCAAGATGTAGATGCTAAGCCAGGATTTTCTAAGAGAAGGAGAACCTCAGAATCAGTTCTCTCTCAGCAGCATTCATCACTTATATCATCAGAATTGGTCTTTAAACAAGAAGGTTATAGTTGTGGGAATCTTTTAGTTGAAGCAAGTAAGGGAAATGCATCTTCTGGCATTTATGTTTCTGCTTTTCTTCATGTGGTTAGGCATTGTTCGCTTTGCATTAAGCATGCCAGACTAACTAGCCAGATGGAAGCTTTGGAAATTCCATATGTGGAAGAGGTTGGTCTAAGAAATGCGTCTTCAAATATATGGTTTCGGCCTCCATTTGCCCGTGGTGATTCATGGCAGCACATATGCTTGCGACTTGGCCGGCCTGGAAGTATGTATTGGGATGTCAAAATAAATGATCAGCACTTCCGAGATTTATGGGAGCTTCAGAGGGGAAGCAGTAGTACACCATGGAGCTCTGGGGTTCGTATTGCCAATACATCCGATATAGACTCCCATATTCGTTATGATCCGGAAGGTGTTGTTCTGAGTTATCAGTCTGTTGAGGCTGATAGCATAAAGAAGCTAGTGGCAGATATTCGAAGGCTTTCTAATGCTAGAATGTTTGCCCTTGGAATGCGTAAGCTGCTTGGAGTAAGACCAGATGAGAAATCAGATGAAAATAGTGAAAATTCAGATGTTAAATTGCCAGTTAGAGGCAAAAGTGGTGTTGAGTCAGTTGATAAGTTATCGGAACAGATGAGAAGGGCATTTAGAATTGAGGCAGTTGGACTAATGAGTTTGTGGTTCAGTTTTGTGTCTGGTGTCCTGGTTCGCTTTGTTGTTGAGTGGGAATCAGGTAAAGAGGGATGCTCTATGCATGTTTCTCCTGACCAACTTTGGTTGCATACCAAGGTAAATTATCTTTAGTGCTAATGTTATTTAGCTTAGTCTTTTCCTAGATTTTTTTTTGGATGGATTATCAATCACTGAGTTGTCACATCAAGATTTCAAAAATGTATTAAAATTGAGACTCAAACAATGAGTAGAAATCCTGACTTTGCAAATTGAGAATCACATCGAGTCGAATAATAGGATCTGTATAACATGCTGAAAGCCATATATTTATTTTAAACAAGCATAACACATTAAAACAATATATCATGAACTGTTCCACAATGATGATGTCATAAGCATAACATCATATGTCCCACTATTTTTTAACGTAGCATAGAAAAGCATTTGGAATGTAGCATTCTATCTGTCCATAAGATGTTATAACAAACAGTAAACAAATAGTGAGCAGTGGCATCAGGACTGTAGAAATATAATGAAGCAAAGATGTGACCAGCCATTGCTCACCTGGAAAGACAATGGATCAAGACATTTTTTTCCTTAGTTGCAGTTAGAGGTACTGAGTTAAAACCTATTTCTTTAAATCACCATTCCATGGGGAACACCATTTCTACTCAAGATTTATGTTACACCAAATCTTATGGGATGTTTAGTGATTTATTATTGATTATACTTATGCTAGATTGCAATTTAGTTGCATTAAAACTGTAGCTGTCAAGTGTAATTATTTGATTCAACCTTTTTTTTATTTTCAAATGATTTTATGCTTTCAGCTGGTATGTAGTGTAAATTCAGTTCTGTTATGGTGAAATGTTTGCCAGTGGCTTCCGTTAATATGGGAGAAGTGACAGTTTCAGAATTTCACAACGACTATGTGTTGCTTTCTTGAGGCTCTTATTTAAAATTCTGTATCATTTTTCTCTTCCAATATATTATTAGATATACTTAGTGAAATTGCAGAAAGACATAAGTTTGTGCAGCTCATATCTTTTGATCCAGTTCTATTGTGTTTTTTTTTTCTTGGTTTAGTTTTTCTTTTGTTATGCACTTATGTATATTGAATCTGGTATTCTGTGCAGTTTCTGGAAGATTTTATTAATGGTGCTGAAGTTGAGTCACTTTTGGATTGCATTCGCCTCATTGCAGGGCCATTGCATGCTTTGGCAGCTGCTACTCGACCAGCACGAGCTGGTCCTGCTCCAGTGGTCCCTGGTATGGCATCAGCTATTGCTTCTATGCCAAAACAGACAGGGTACGTGCAATCTCAAGGGGTTTTGCCTGGCAGTTCGAGTAATAATGTTAGTCAGACTTCTTCTGGACCCGTTGGGAACTCTGTTGCATCTGCTGGTACTGTCCCTCTTGGGAATCATAGTCTTCATGGTGCTGCAATGCTGGCTGCTGCAGGTCGAGGGGGCCCTGGCATTGTTCCTAGCTCACTGTTGCCAATTGATGTCTCTGTTGTGCTACGCGGTCCGTACTGGATCCGTATTATTTATCGCAAGAATTTTGCAGTTGATATGCGATGCTTTGCTGGAGATCAGGTCTGGTTGCAACCAGCAACACCACCTAAGGAAGGTCCAAAAGTTGGAGGATCACTGCCGTGTCCCCAATTTCGTCCTTTCATCATGGAGCATGTTGCGCAAGAATTGAATGGATTAGATCCGGGTTTTGCTGGTGGTCAACAGGCAGTTGGGCTGGCAAATTCAAACACTGCAAATCCAGGTGCTTTATCGGGTGCTAATGGAAATAGAGTTAACCTCTCTAGTTCTGCTGCAATAGCTAGGGTGGCAAACCAAGTTGCTGCTCTAAATCGTGTTGGAAATGCTGTTCCAGGATCTTCAAGTTTGGCAGTTGTGAGCTCAGGATTGCCTATACGTAGATCTCCAGGTGCTGGTGTACCTGCTTATGTAAGAGGAGAACTAAATACTGCCATTATTGGTCTTGGTGATGATGGAGGGTATGGAGGTGGCTGGGTTCCTCTTGTTGCTCTTAAGAAGGTTCTTAGGGGTATTCTTAAGTACCTTGGAGTACTTTGGCTATTTGCGCAGTTGCCAGATCTTCTGAAAGAGATCCTAGGATCGATCTTGAAGGACAATGAAGGTGCGCTCTTGAATTTGGACCAGGAACAGCCAGCCTTGCGCTTCTTTGTGGGGTAAGATAATAAGAAGATATTTGCTTAAACAAAGAATATATTCAATTGTTTATCTATGTTGTCTCCTTTTTGCTTGTTATAACTTTCAGTGTCTCTGTGATTTCCTGTTATTCAATGATGTATTTTGATTTTGCTTTGGTGGATGGGGCTATGCAATCCATCAACATCTTATTCTTGTTATTTCTTGCTGTGACCAATGACTTGTGCATTTAGGTTCTTAATTTGCATGATTATTGTTTGTTTTATTAGGGGCAATAAATAATAATGGATGTTGAAGAGTTAAGCTAGTCTTGTATACTTGATGACATTATTTGATTCCCTTGAAGGTTCAAATGTGACATTGATTAATCCCTTTGATTAGGTGTCCTGTAGATGTTTGGCGGCGTTGAGTGCTGTTTTGACGTTGTACCATGTTGTGGAAGAAAGATTGGTACAACTAAAGAGAAATAACAATTACAATAGGTCTTGAAATCTTAATATGAAAGTTTATGGGTCTAGGAATTTAAAAATTACATCTATCCATAAAAGTTTCATAGTCCAATACCTTAAATGACTTGAAGTTGTGAAAATCACTGGCAAGACACTCTATCCATGGCTCCATCATCCAAAGTAGATGGAGTATTTATAGCTTACTCAGTTGGGATAATTTTCGGTTGATGTCATGCTGATGGTTCTTGGCACACGTGGTGAAGGAAACTTTGGATTGTTTATGGGTGGTTTAAAAGGTTCTTTTTTGGGAATAAAGTTTAGTTTTTATTTCACATTCCGGGTTTCTATGAAATTTGGAAATTTAACAATTTGAGAGAAAATATCGCACTTGGTGCGTTGTAGTGTTGTACTTCACTATGGACAGAAGATAACCTCTTTAGAATCGGAGGTGGACTTGTGACCATGGGGAAAAAGCATGCAAATCATGAAAGGACTGAGATGAAGGAGATGGAAAGGGATGATGTAAGAGATGTATTATGGTAGTGGTTTTCTCAAGTGTTAATACTTTTCCTCGTGGATCCAACAAAAGGATCAGTTTAGATGGTGCCATAGGATCTTATTGCAAAAATCAAAGATGCATTGGTGTGATGTCGCTTCTGGGAGTCCTTTCTTTCCCTTGCTAGAGTTGATGGTGCCATCTTTTATTCTACTTTCTGAAAGCATGATTTTCAAAATGCATTGTTTTACAAATGACGATGATCTACTTTGTACTGTGTATAACTTTGATATCGTTAATTTCATTGTTTGTCAGCAACCTTTTCATTTCAGAACTCTCTTGCCTATCCACAGTGCTGTATGAAGTTTTTTTAGTATTGGCATTGTTGGTAGTTAGCTTTGTTATATGATATCGACACTTGTAGCTTGGATATTAATGAGTAGCAAGTTCACGTGGATCAATAAATATTTCAAGATATTAACGTGCTTGGCAGCTCTTATTATGTTATGTATAATTGCATTTCTTTCTGCAGGGGCTATGTATTTGCTGTAAGTGTTCACAGAGTTCAACTTCTTCTTCAGGTTCTTAGTGTTAAGCGCTTTCATCATCAACAGCAGCAACAACCGCAACAGAACTCAGTGACTTCTCAAGAAGAACTTACTCAATCTGAAATAGGGGAGATATGCGACTATTTTAGTCGCCGTGTTGCATCAGAGCCATATGATGCATCTCGTGTTGCATCATTCATTACTCTTCTTACTTTGCCCATATCAGTGTTGAGAGAATTCTTAAAACTGATTGCATGGAAGAAAGGATTGACTCAGGTGCAAGGTGGAGAA
>CATIWR010240578.1:0-48819 GCA_949677035.1 Omphalea diandra | reverse complement strand
TATATATATATATATATATATATATATATATATATATATATATATATATATATTTCTAATGTTCAACTACAATAGAGTAATTTAAAGCTCTCTTACAAGCAAAAAAAAGTTATACACTAACAAATTTATGTGTTTATTTTTACAAATAGTATGTTTTTTTATAAATGATATGTTTAAACTAATTAGTTTATATATATATATTCCAAATGTTCAACTACAATAGAGTAATTTAAAGTTCTCTTACAAGCAAAAAAAAGGTATTACACTAGCAAATTCATGTATTTATTTTTACAAATAATTTTTTTTTTTTAAAATGACATGTTTGAACTAATTAATTTGGTAATATAATGAGATAGTGTCAATCGGAGAATTACATCCAGAATGATATCAACTAATTACATTAAAAATCTTTGGTAAATAACATTTCTAAGAAAACATTTGCTATATCTTTTCCAGCTAGAATCTAACCCATCACAAAAATTAAACTACTATATAACCCCTGTTGTAGCTATTAAATTAACCTAGGCCTAATTAGTTCAATGGTTCGACAGTAAAAATTAATCCTAAGAATCTTAGTTAAACATGCTGTCATAATGTGGATAGGTCCAATCCGTAGCTTTTAAAATGTTGCTGCTGCCTGATTATGCATATAAGATCAAGATTAATTAATAATGCGTAATTAAAGTTTGTTGTGATGTGAAACCATACTTGTTGGCTATAGCTAGCAAAGTACCTCATTTTTGTAAATGAAGCATCCATTAAGAAAATTCACATTACAGGTGGAATGTCATGGTAAGTTGGTAGCAACTTCCCATATTACCTAGAAAAGGTAATAACAGTCACATGATTTTTTCTTTTTTTTCAAATCTCAATTAATTACAGATCATGAATATGTACACTTCCCACAAAATCAAAGTAAGAAAGATGATAAAAAAAAATGACTCTTATCTCTCAAAACCCTCCCGGAAACCTTCCAAGAGGAAGTGGACTAATTGAATTGGAGCAATAAGAAGATCAAAAGAGGGATTGATGGCAAGTGACAGGACGAAATGGATATTGAGCTTAGTATGGTCCCTGAAACTAATTAGACAACCAGGGTAGTGGAGGGGAAGGAGCAAACCATCCTTCCTCTCTCTTTCGAAGAAAAACTTATGAGCAATGGGACTCAATATCCATTTGCAGATTTATATGGTGGACTAGATGACGTCTTAGATGAGTCAGATGTGGAAGATAATGATGTTTGCGCTACTATTCGTCTTTCTCCTTCTAAGAAGGCATGATTGAGACAACCTTGGAAGAGAGCTTTAATCATCAAATTATAGGGGAAGCTAGTTGGGTACAATTTTTTTTATTCGTAGGATTAAGCAATTGTGGTCCATTAAATCTAGCCTTGATGTGATTGATCTGGAGAATGGCTATTATGTTGTCCAATTTTTTAATGCTGAGATAGTGAAAGAAATAAATGATTTCAGACTAATCCATATTAATATATATGGAATACCCAAGCTAATTAATAAGCTGTACATCAAATAAAAAAAATGGTTGCAGTATTGTAGACCCACTAAAGGCAGGAAAAAGAGCTAACATTGAAGACCATTTTGCCATCAAACTAAAGATAAATTGCTCCTGGATTGGCATGCAAATTTAATGGAACTCATGGGTTTCTCTTGAAGTACGGCTACTCACTCCTCCACCGCCAATTAAATAAACCACCGTCTAGAAACGTGGCTCCTTTTTTTTTTTTTTTTCAAACACAAAAACCACAAAAGCATACCATTTCCATGATTGTTTAAGATGACAAGCTATCGTTTAAAAGAGCAGTACAACACATAATCGAAAACAAGCATGGAAATGGCAATATATATATAGCTTGCTTGCAATGCAAGGGTATTGATTAGAAAACAAAAATTCAATGAGTAATCTCTGATACGAAGATTAATTACTGCTACGACGCTAACATTGCTATAGCTGGCCCATTAATGATCATCTCTCCTTCCTTCCATTGCTGAGATATGCTGATGAAAGAAACAAGAACTAACATGGTTAGCCACCACTTGTAGGAGACAAAAAGATGGACGGTATTGACGCTGTTCTATTTAAGTATTTGCTAGCGATCTTGAAAGCGCAATAAGAAACAAAGAAACCATCTTCAATTGTGAAGTGGGTTTGGTCCAGAAGGGACTAATCTCTTATCCACGCCATATCTTGGATCAATCTCACCGGGTGGTGGTGGTGGTGGGCTGAGATGCCGCTGTGGGTTCATTCTTTGGAAGTGAATGCACAAAGAACGAGAAGTCTTGTGCGGGAAAGAACCACAAGAAGAATGTTTCTTGAAGAAGTGGTGATGGTTTCTTGAAGAAGTAATAGTAGGGTAATTTGGAAGTCTAGCCGCTTCTAATGACGATACAAATAAAAGAAGCAGAAGCAACAAGATTACATGGCTGTGATAAGACATCATGGTGGTGGTGGAAGATGGTTGAAGGAGAAAGGAAAAGGAAATGAAAGAGAGAGATGGGGGAAGCTGACGACAGAAGGAGAAAGATGGTTTTAAATGCAAAGCAAGAGACCCATGAACGAATATAATTTTGTGACAACTACAAAGGGGGAGCGGATATATAGTTAGAGTAAGAATAGTAGTAATAGTTAGTAGTCGGCAATTCAATATCTGTATTCATCAAATTAGTCACGAATATTTCTATTTGTGCATTTCCACTTTAATTGTTTGTAGGGACGATTAAGGACAATGCAGTTAATAAGATACCACAAAATGAGATGATATGCATTGTAGAATTTATTTAGTACCTTCTCTCTGAATCTCCTGCCATAGAATCTGTTTTCAGTTTATTTTAGTAATTTATTGTTTAATTAATTTGATTGAACTCAGATTCATATTATCATTTTAAAAATAAATTCAATATTTCTAGTACTTGAAAGTTTGTTGACCATCTTTATGGTTTATTTTTAATACCTATCTATATTAACTGAGAGTAGTTGAAATATCATTTTTTGCCATCTTATATTCTTTGCGATATGGTTGTTTTAAATTTCAATGGTCAATGATTTAAAACTAAATTGAAACTTTGATATTTCTGAATTCTAGCTTCTATCACTTTAATTAATATATATAATATATTAAAATATATATGAATTAAATATAATCTATATATATATATATATATATATAACTCATAAATAATATATTTAAACATATATACTCAACTTAACTAAACTTTAATCCCAAATTAATTGAGGTCAACTATATATAATTTTTATACATAATATAGACAATTTTATATATAATCTAAGTAAAAATAAATAATTCATATAATTTACATATAAAATATTTAAGTGCATATATATATATATAAGTCAATTATTCAGATCAACTCAGTTTAGTTCGATTTTTCGGTCTAAATAATACAAATTATCAAAATTGAAATTGAATGTATTGTTCAATTGATACCATTCAATTTCAATTGGAACACTTTTAACTATTTGTATTTTTAGTTATTTTCTAATTCGAATCAATTTATTTAAAATAAGTGCTCACTTATTTTTTAGTCTTAGCTCTAGGTTTTTTTTCTTAGGGAAAATATAAAATTCTATTCTGTGATTTTTTTGGCAAATATGGTCCTGTAATTTATTTATTACTCTACTATGTAGTATAATGTCATTTGCAAAATGATACCAGATTCATAATTTCGTTACATCCATCTGACTTGATATTATATTATATAAATTATTTTCATTGATTATATATCTAAAATTTAGATGAATAATTTCTTTATTTTAAATACATAACTTATTTATTTATTTATTTATTAAATATAAATTTAAATAAATTTTATAGTGATAAAAATAAATTTTATTTATATATAAAATGAATAAATTTTATATTTAGAAAAAATTATATATTCATACATAATTAGTTAAAATAATATATAAAATCTAATATGAAATCAGATAAATATAATAAAATTTTGTCAATAAATAAACTATGATGTCATTTTTAATAAATAAACTATGATATCCTATTCATTTAAGAAGAAAACCACTTAATAAAATTTTATGTTCTCTCACTTTTTTTCTTTTTTGGTTGGAAAGATAGCTCCATTCTACGTTAGTCTGACTTGGGGATGGCAGCCGTCAGCTTGCCTAGCCTCGAACGTGGCAGAGAATTTCTTTGCCAATAGTAACAGGACAAAGATGGGTTTTAAAGGTCACATGACCTGTCTGGCCTTGACCAGCCTGTATTTACAATATTAATTTAATATATGAAAAATAATATATATATATATATAATATGTCATAATATTAAATAACAATATATTAAAACTATAAAATTTAAAAAAAAAATGAGAAAATCCAAACCCACTTGCAACCTGCATTCTCTTTGCTCCGCGGGGTAATTCCAAAAGTTTGCACGGTTTCATAATCTTCTCTAATTTGATTGAAATAATTATTTTTATTTATTTAGAACTTCTTATTTACATGAAATGTTTTTATAGATAATACAGAATTTTCAGATTCTTCAAAATTTAAATTAAAGGATGGTTTACCGTATAGCTAGATTTTAGCAATTAAGTACTAGTACGAAAAGTTCATAAGACTTTATTATAATGGATTAAATTGGAGTAAATCCAAACTCAGTAGGTATTTTATTTTCTATTTACAATGAACAAATGAGGATAATAGTGATGATCGATATTGTTAAGATTGTAGCTTCAAAATGTTAGACGGCAGTTAATTCGTACGAACAGCTATAATTGATGTGGACTTGATGTTAATAAGTATAGCTGTTGACAATCCAGAGACTTGGGTGCATTAGCTTTTGTTTCTATATATGGGGTTTTTTTTTTTTTTTAATGTACAATCTTTAATTATAAAAGCTTAATTATCTAAGAAATTTTAAATTTTAAATTAATCTTGATTTTAATTTATATCAATAAAATTACAATAACTAATAAGACTTTTAAATATTAGATTCCAATCAAGTAATTATCTATTTTTCAATCATATTAATGATATGATTTTATTTAATCTGTAACCAAAAAAAATTGTTTTAATAATAATAGCTTTTCTGTAAATTTAGTTTTTTTTCTCCCCATTTATCCTTTCCAACAGCCCACCTCTGCCCTCTAAAATTAATCCTAGCCCACCTCCTCGGCTTTTTACTTCTTCTCATCCGCAGATTCGGCGAAATTTCTATGGCTAATCCAGAAAAGACAACACACCCAAGAATGCCACCAATCTAAAGCACAGACTTCTTCTCATCTGTGTTCGACAATGAACAATCAGTCGCAGATGATAAATCAACAGCCTAAGATGAACCAGACGCGGATGATGACCAGAAACTCCATGAAAGCATAAAACAAAGCTCATAAAATTCCAAATTACTACCGTCTACAATCGAAAGACTAGAGATATTAACCAAAGTAGGGTGCCCCAAAGAAGAATGAGTCGTTCTTGTGGTGTTCCAATTTTTGGATATAAAACTTGCAGTCGATCCATTTTTGCATTGATTCAGCTTGTTGGGTTGTGGTATTTTAACTCTCTTTTTCAATCGACTACGAAGTGTACTCTGTGGTAGCTTGATTGATATTTTACTTTGCTGCAAAGCGTAAGGAAGCTCATTCAGAATGGAGGAACAGGAAGCGTCGGAGAGAACTGGACCGGCGCCGGGAGAGAAAGTGGGGACGGGTTGGTGGTGATTTTACTAGAAAGCCATTAAAAATATTACGCCATCACTTTGACGAAAACAAAAAGTCCGAAAATTTGATCCAGACTAACATTAAAAACTTTTATTAATTAGTCATTTTTTATAATAATTAAAAAAATAATCTCAAATTTAAAATTTTTTAAATTATTAGACCAATCATAAAAATAAATTTTCTTCTTTGGCAAAATTTATCTTTTATCTTTTTTCCCCCTTGAAATCATGATGTTCATGTTGTTCTTCCCTTCACGGCTCAATCATTAGGACAAAATAAGTTAAATTGGATTTGCAAAATTTGTTATTCCATGTAGTGTTTCCAGGACTTTTCCCTCTCTTTTTTTTTTTTTTAACTGATAAAAATTGGTTAAAAGAATTTTAGTGATTGCCTAAAAAAATGAATTTTACTGATTTCAATTTTCAGTAATTAATACAAAATTTCTTCGTAAATACAACATTTCTTTCCAATTTTTCAATTTATACACATAAGTAAAAGAGAATATTATATTTTTTAACAACATATTATCCATGACAGAGAATTATAACTTAAGGTGTGACCTTCTATTAAAAATTTTAAATAATTTATTAAATATTAAATTCTTTACTTAACACATAACTAATCATTATTTATATCGCCCAGGCGTGAGTCATCGCATCTAGTTTGTTCCAAGCCCGAATGAAAGAGGAGAGTTATAATAGGCTGGCAACCAATATAAATTTATAACAAAACTTAAATATAGATTTGACAAACATTAAGATAAAGGTTGAGGCATTCCACCCAGAGACTTTACATTTTTTCAAAAAGATGGCTCTGAATAGACAAAACGAATTCACATAATTGATCTTAATTAACTTTGAATTAAGGTTTAGTTGTGTTGCATATATTTAGATTTTGAACTTAATAAAAATTATTTTATTTTTATTGAGTTTCTTAAAAACTTATATTTAAAAGAAATAACTAATAATTTATATTTTTCTAATGAATATTATTGTTACTTTTTATAAATTGTACACATATTAATTAATTTCGTATAATTAAAAATATTCTAAATCATTAAAAATTTTTAATAAAATTTTCTTAGAATTGATTATAATTTATCTTGAAATATGTTGTATTATATTTGATGGATCAAATATATAAAATTATTAAAGCTATTTCAATGAAATTTTATAATCATTAGAATCAATTAAAAAGAACAAATTAGTCTATATCTAAAAATTGATGAAGTATAAATTTTCTTAAAATTAGTAAAATTTAAAAGAAGAAAGTACAAAATTCTATTTTGTAACATCGTTTGTAAAGTGACATTAAATTTATAACTCTATTACATTCATTTAATATAGCATCAGATTCTATACATTATTTTAACTAATTATATATGAGTACATAATTTTTTATGTATGAGTACATAATTTTTTTTACTTTAAATAAAAAATTTATTCTTTTTTTTTTTTACTTTATATATATATTTGAACAAATTATGTTTTATAGCATTGTAGAATTTATTCAAGTATATATAAAAAGGAAATAAAAAATGAACAAAATTTGCATTTAGAATAAAAAAATTTTGTATTCAAATTTTAAATGCTTAATTAATTGAAATAATATACAAAATCTGATATTATGTCAGATAAATATAATAAAATTACGAATCTGATGTTATTTTGCAAACGACATTAAACCAAATAGTAAAGTTTTACTAATAAATAAATAATGGAATCATATTTGTCAAAAAGAGAAATTACAATATATAATTTTGTACTTTTTTCTATTTGAAATTTAATTTTAAATATAAAAATTGAGAAAAAATTTTAGTGTTTATAATAAGGATGTTATCAAATCAATTTATATATTAATTAAGAGTAAATTATTTTTTGAATCATTTTAAATGCATATGCTCCTTTAACCATTTAGTATGTTATTTTTCACTTTTTAACAGGAGTGATCATATGATTATGAATTAATTATTTAAAAATATGTAAAATTAAAATTGACACTTAAGAATTTTGGTTCAATTTTGATGTAATGCTTAAAAATTTCAATTCAAATATTTTGAATTAGGTTCGATTTGATTCACATTTTAATTCCATTCAGTTCAATATAATTCAAGTACTCATATTTAAAAAATGTAGATAAACTAAATAAAAAAATAACCATTTGAGACCAAATTTCTTAATTAATATGTATAATATATTAAAATAGATATGTACGAGATATAATATATAATATATATAAATATATCTAGAATATGTATATATGTAATATATTTAAACATGTATAATTAATACAATTTAGTTACATATAATATAGCTAATTATATATGATTTATATATAATATTTTAAAAAATAAATAATTTATATAATTTACATATAAAATAAAAATATATATAAAATTTAGTTATTCAGTTGAATTTTGATCTAAATAATACAAACTATTAGAATCGAAACTGAATATATTATTCAGTAAATACAATTTGATTTTGATTTTGATACTTTTAATTATTACAAATATTTGATTTAACTGTAGCGTTGAGAAACTAGCTAAATATATTTTGTTATATGTATATTTTTTATAAAGATAAATTTTGTAATGACTTCAGATATTGCTAATGAATTTTTACCTGCAGGAATGCACGGTGTTCTCTTAGTAAATACAATAAAACTGAACCACAAGTTTCACTGTTCATGTGCAGGGGTAATTTTGTAAATTTTGGCAAATTGAGGGCAATTGTTGATGGAGTTTCATGTCTTTTGGAAGTAACTTTGAGGGTAACTATGTAAAATTTGTGAGGGAATTTTTTAGTCATTTGCGGAAGTGTTTTTTGCCCAGCAGGTTATTCGGTCGAAACAACGCAATTTCTATTCACTTGAAAGGGTAATTTTGTCTTTTCAGTTAATCATATATCCAAATGCTCTTCGATTTTCACTTCTCCATTTCTCAGTGCTACACCTGGTATTCCTTCACCTGCTCTCATTTTTTTCGTCTTTTCACTCCTCCCCTCCCCCCTCTCTATGTATCACTTTTATTGTTCTTCCTTCTACACTTCCCGCCAAGGTAATCTATCTATCTATTCTAATGTATTTGTTTTAGTATCAATCCACTTATCCATTATTAAGGTTGGAGTTAGGGTTTTATATTATTGCTTTTGACGATTACTAAATTTACCAATTAGAAAGTTTGATGTCAATGGTAGCTGGAGTTTGATCTGACGACAACAATTTGCAACCATTGAAAATTATGTATATCACACTAAGGTGTTGTTTTTATATCCATTCCTTTTTTTTTTTTTTTTATGGTTTCAACGGGTATTCAACATTCATCTGTTTGATAATGTAGTTGCTTCTTACAGACATTAATGGTTGATGCTTCGAGGTCTATTACGGTCACTCTCATCCTCATTGCTTTTGTTTTGTCTTCTTGCCTTGGTGCTGATCATGAAGGAAGTTATGGTAACTAGAGCCCATCGCCACCTCTTTCTACAATTTTTTTGGTTAAATTTAATTTTTGATAAGTTTGAAAATCTATATATTTTTTTAGATGAACAAATAAATAAAAATAAAATTTTTGATTTTGGTTAAAATTTTTATGTCTTGTAGGTGCTACCCTTATGGGACTTGGTATGCCACAACCAAATTATAAATTTGATGCATCAAAGGTGCATTTACTGTAGACTTCCTCCAACTCTAACATCCTGTTGTAAGTGTTGTAATTTTCCTAATAATGGGTCTCCATGAAATTAGCTACCCACCTATTTAGGTGCTTTGGGATGTACCATATTATCAAATTGTGATGAAGAAAAGACAACCATGCACTTTGTTTCTCAATCTTCTCAATAAAATTTTTCCTCATGAAAAGTTAATTTTTTCAATCCATGATTCCATTGAAAAAAAAAACACGAATAAATTTTATTACTCTAGGCAATTAGGAGGATGTTTTATCCAAATACTTACATATGTGAGCTTAAGTGACATGTTAATGGCATACAAAATTGGCTCCACTCTTGATCTTTATCGTGTGTCACAAAATGAATTTTTGTAATATTCAACTCACTCATGGTCATGTTAGTGGCCTACAAAATTACTTCACATCTTGATCTTTATCATTTACCAACTTAATTAGGTGTCGACAATCTGTTTCAACTAGAAAATTGGGAAAACATAATTAGGTTTTGACAATACAGTTTTTTAATAATAAATATTACTAAGAAGTAACTACATTATCAAACAGATGAATTGTGAATACCTATTTAAAAAAAAAAAAAAAATGGGACAAATATAAAAGCAACACCATAATGTATTGCTGTGTAATAAGATAGTTTTCTTGCAGAATGACAAATTAGAATTCCTCAAATCTAAACTTGACTTTGTTAATTAATAAATTAGATTATTATTTATTAATAATTTTATGAGTAAAGAAATAAATCATGAAAATAAGATTAACATAAATGAAAATAAAATAAATTAATAGTTATTAATTAATAAGAGAAACTAGCTAAATATATTTTGTCATTATGTTAATCTTATTTATTAATAATTTTATAAATAAATTAATCATAATTTATTAATTTATTTTGTAATGTACAAGTGTACTTAAATTAATCTTGTTCATTAAAAACTTTACACGTGTGTTTATATGTAGCCAACAATGTTTTTTCTTTAAAGATGACATTTCATTTTGATTTATCATATTGGTTTTATTATATTATAGGTTTGTTGTTTCCAACTTAGAAAAATATATGGTTTCACATTCATTTGACTCGGTTTATGAGTATTGTATGTGATTATTTGAATTCTACTACTTTTCTACATTTTGTTGTTTGGATCTATCAATGATTCTTCTTTCCCAATGAAGCGCAAAACTTAACATAGTGTAGCGTGTGTATTCTTTTTTTATTCCTATATTTGTGATAATTAAAATGAGTTTCATCTTATGTGTGTTGTCTTTGTGAGGTGATACAAAAACTGGAGAAGGCAAGGTAAATCATTTGGACTAACATCAACTGAGTTACAAAAAATACAAATTATTATATACTTTCTTTTTCGTGGTTTTGCAAAATGTCATTTTTTTTATATAAGGCACGTATAGTTTAGTGATCGACTGTTTCGGTGGTTTTAAATTTTTAAAGGAAATATTGTTCATTTATCTTTCTTTGACCATTAATATAAAGTTTTACATTTACGAACTGATGCTATGACGATTTCTTCATTTATGAACTGATGCTATGGCGATGTATGTATATTTAGACATCTAACTATATTTGTCTGAAGTTAAGAACTTTAAATTTTGTTTGTGAAAGTTTTAGGTGCTTCTCATATGAATGTATTATTTTGTAAAATTGAAGTTACAACAGCTTCACAAAAGGAACTGAATTACCTAATTCAAAGTGAAATGCCTACAAATAAAATATCATCATTCTATTGTTTCATTGTTTTTTGCAGAATAACTTATTATGGCTAGGAGAAATCGTATTTCACGCGAGGAGGACAACGACCAGTGTGGGTTCCCTCTTGATATACCTTTCATTCATGACCCTCCTTTACCACATCCACACCCACCTCCACCTCCTCACCCTTCTCTGTTGGATGATAAACTTGAAAGGCAGGATGCTGAAAATATGCGGGGGCTCATGATTGGGTTATCCTTAGCTGATGAAGGAGTGAATGGCTCTGCGACAAGAGGATTGAAGTTATTATTCCTTTATTTTTATCATCATGGCTTTACAATAATGTTTCTTGCTTTTAAAATGACCACTTGCTATTTATTATTCCTTTATTGATATATTTTGCGCTTTTTTTTATAATTATTGGTATTTCTATCTTCTCCTCTTTTCTTTGAGTTCCTTTATTTTATATTTTCTTTTGCAATTTAAGTTGCTCTCTCTCTCTTTCTTTGGTTTTGGCTTTGGATATTTAGATTTTTTTTGGTTAGAAATAAGGCAAAAATCTTTTTATATTTGCCTTTGCTTTGATGTTTTTCTATAATTTTATAACTTAATTATTGCATTATATTTTTAAGAAAAAAAGGAAAGGGAGGAAGGAAATTAAGTTAAAACGGAGACAAAAGAAAAAGGAAATGAATACAAACAATAAATAAAAAAATATACGAGCTAACATTGACTAGTCAATCATGTTTCAAAGTAAAATTAATAAAAGAAAATTTTTTTAAAAAAAGTTAAGTGGGAAAAGAATGATAATTTTTTTTAATAATATTTGTTGGAAAGATTGATTATTTTGCATAAATATTGACTGGTTGACAAGGTTTAAATAGTGTCATATACTTGAATATTACTTTTCGTAAACTCATCTAGGAATTATTATTATTATATGAATCAGTTAATAAAGATTGAATTTTATGGTCATTAATAGTTAAATATCCATTTTTATTAATGTTAAATTATAGCTTCAAAATTGCAATTTAAACATTTTCATTAGTGTTACAATCATTAACTTCACATTCCTTTAAAATCTCCCAAACAAAATCATCTTAATATACTTCCTTTTCAATTTCTTTTAATAACATGCTTCAAATTTAATTTAATCTCATATATTTCCTTTTTTTTGGTGTATATATCTATATAATATATATAGGTGTGTGGCAGGTATATTTCCATTATCTTCGTTACCTAATTCTCTCCAAAACTAACAAAGCCAAAAAAGTGGGCAATCTGAATCTAACGACGCTGAATTATTTAAGCACATTCATTTTCATTGGAAACTTATAAATATATATTAAAAAAAAAAACTGAATATTCGAATCGACTGAAACCTGATGTGATGGATGCGTGAATCCCATATCAGAGTCCATCCTCGCTCCGATCTATGATCTCCCGTAATCTAGTCCTTACCTTCAATCAACCTCTTCCGCCTCCGTGTCTGTCGCCATGAAAACCATTTTCCTTCTCATCTTCTCCATTCTCGTCCCCTCATCTTTTTCCAAGGTCAACCTCTCCGTTTCCCCCACCACGCTCACCAAATCCGGCGACGCCGTCACCATCGCCTGGTCCGGCGTCGTTTCGCCTTCCAAGCTCGACTGGGTCGGCCTCTACTCCCCTCCTGACTCACCCCACGACCATTTTATTGGTTATAAGTTCCTTTCTTCCTCGCCCACATGGAAATCCGGGTCGGGCTCCATTTATCTACCCATCACCAACCTCCGCTCCAATTACTCCTTCCGGATCTTCCGCTGGACCGAATCGGAGATCAACCCCAAGCGCCACGACCACGACCATAACCCACTTCCGGGGACGGCCCATTTGCTGGCCCAATCAGTAGAGATCGGATTCGGGTCGGGACATGGGCCGGAACAGATCCACTTGTCGTATACAGACTTGGAGGATGAGATGAGGGTGATGTTTGTGGTCGAGGATAAGGAGGAGAGGTGGGTGAGATGGGGGGAGATTGACGGCACGTGGAGTCAAGCGGCACTGGCGCGTGTGGTGAGGTATGAGAGGGAGGATATGTGTGATACCCCGGCTAATGGGAGTATCGGGTGGAGAGATCCAGGGTGGATCCATGATGGGGTAATGTCCGGTTTGAAGAAAGGTGTTCGCTATTATTATCAGGTGAATTGCAATCTGGTTGTTTTCAATTGGGTTTGTCTTTTTATGGATGTTTATTAACTTTTTAGCTTTTTGTTGAGAATTCTTTGATTTGTTATCTGTTTTGTTAACCTCAGCAATTGTGTTTCTCTTTTGTGGATAATATAGATTAAAGGTAGGAAATAAGATAGTATGGAATTGATTGGGTTTCATGGCCAAGGTATATCTTTTAAGCTTAGTTCAGTTCATTATTAGCCTCTAGTTGTGTTTAAATAGTTCAATTTCGAAATTAGCTTCAATAAGGTGGTCTGACATCTTTTTGTTCATTAAGTTGTGGTAGAATGGAATTTCAGTTTCATTGAATCTTCGTTTTGTTCTGATTGTTGTTACTTATGGATTTTGGGCTGCTATCATTAACTCGTATCAATCTTAAAACTATTTACACATTTGTGTATTGATAAGGCCATTCACTGTTTTGGGAAGCTTGAACTCTATGCCAAGAGAGCACGAGGTCTTGTTTGATGAGTTGTTTTAATATCATATATGCCCCTTGATTTCTTGTGGCCGCCAAACCAGCAAAGCATTTCAAGAAACATTCATACACTAATAATTAAATTGCAGCCATCATGGGTAACCTACAGTTTTGAAGGCCTTATCTAGATAGGCTCTTTTAATGTACCAAGCTGCATTGCAAATTGTATTCACCTGATTGTTGTCTGTTATGTTACTATGAGGATGAGACCATCATAATCCCTTTCTCACATGGGGCCCATGGCGAACTTCACTGCAGAAATAAAACACATTCATCTACTTATTAAATTGGCAAATTTTGTTTTCTATAACAGGTTGGAAGCGACTCTAAAGGTTGGAGTGCAACTCAGAGCTTTGTGTCACGCAATGGAAACTCAGATGAAACAATAGCCTTCCTGTTTGGAGACATGGGAACTGCAACACCTTATGCAACCTTCCTTCGCACCCAAGACGAGAGCATATCAACTATGAAGTGGATCCTTCGTGACATAGAAGCTATTGGTGACAAGCCAGCTTTTATTTCACATATAGGAGATATTAGCTATGCAAGAGGCTACTCATGGTTGTGGGATCATTTCTTCGCTCAGATTGAACCTGTTGCATCCAAAGTGTCATACCATGTATGCATTGGTAACCATGAGTACGATTGGCCATTACAACCTTGGAAACCTGATTGGTCCAATTCCATCTATGGAACTGATGGGGGTGGCGAATGTGGGGTTCCTTACAGCCTTAAATTTAACATGCCTGGAAACTCTTCAGAGCCTACTGGAACCCATGCTCCTGCCACTCGAAATCTTTACTACTCCTTTGATGTGGGGGCTGTACATTTTATGTACATCTCAACTGAGACCAATTTCCTTCCTGGGAGCCTCCAATATAACTTTATAAAGCATGATCTGGAATCGGTTAATCGGACCAAGACCCCTTTTGTGATTGTCCAAGGCCATAGGCCAATGTATACTACGAGCCATGAAAACAGGGATGCCCCATTGAGGGAGAAAATGCTTGAACACTTGGAGCCCTTGTTTGTGCAGAACAATGTGACCCTTGCATTGTGGGGTCATGTACATAGATATGAAAGATTTTGTCCGGTGAATAACTTCACATGTGGAAGCACTTGGAAGGGGTATCCAGTCCATGTTGTGATTGGGATGGCAGGACAAGACTGGCAGCCTATCTGGGAACCCAGACCTGACCATCTGGATGATCCTATCTTTCCACAACCTGAGAGGTCTATGTATCGCGGGGGTGAATTTGGGTACACTAGATTGGTTGCCACAAAGGAGAAATTGATGCTTTCATTTGTTGGGAACCATGATGGGGAGGTGCATGATATGGTGGAGATTTTGGCGTCGGGCCAAGTTCGTAGTGGTAGTGATGGCGTTAGTGATGTTGCTGGACACAGGGTTGAGATGATGGTGGACTCGACATTCTCAACATATGTCAAAGGTGCGAGTTTTGTGGTACTTGGGGCTTTTATGGGCTACATTATTGGGTTTATTTCGCATGCTAGGAAGCAAAATGCTGCTAGAGGCAGCTGGTCTCCTGTCAAGAGCAACGATCATGAAATACTGTCGTGAAAGTTAAGTACTTACAACAGATGCAGAATATACTTCCTCATGCCATTTGAAAAGCCTTTTTGCAATGTTTTGGTAGTTCATATGAAGATCGGCTGTTTGGGTAGGGAAGCTAAAAGTTGTATGCCTGTATCCTAGTACAACATTGAAATCTGTAATTACTCCTATATTTAGAGAATAAAAAGTATTGTATATGAGTATTGAAAAATAAAATGGAAACAATTTTTTCTTATTGTTGCTTTATAATTACGCTTGAAACGTGTATTTATTTGCTTAGCAGGATCCTTATTATGAAGTTACTACAAGAAAATTACTTTCTTTGCTTAAATGAGCTTGTTGTGCCCTGCTGTGCCTGAAAAATTTGACAAAAGGTTCACGATTGTGTCGATGTTAAAATTGATTCAAAACAAGCAAGATGTTTTTTTTTTTACATAATATCGTTATTCTAGGTCATATTTTTAGTTAACAAATTGTATTATATATATAGTATTTGAATTTCTTCACCTAATTTAAGTTGTGTTAGAGTTGTGTAATTACTTATTTCTATGGTGTCATCGTCTAGCAAGGCATTTCAACAATCCATCTGTCTTCTGGCTTCAAGAATGCATTCTGCAAAACTTATTAGACTGAGAAAATACTCAATTGTTCTATCATAAGTTATAATTCCGGCAATTTAGATCCTTCTTAAAATTATCTGTTAGTAAAACAGAAAAAGAAAGAAAATATTATCTGATAGTAAAAACCACGAAATTGAAATAACTAAGGAATTTTCACTGATCGGAACATTGAGCAATTCTGACTTTGTACAATTTTTTGGTGCAGTAGATGCACCGTTATACAGAATCATACAATCAATTAGAAAAAGAAAACGTATTTGTAAGAAAAAAAATTCACCAGCATGAATACAAATACTGGTTCCAGGCATCAGCTATTAACATTCTATAGACAGCAGTAAGAGGCCATTACGCCAGCTAAACAAAATGCAGAAATCAAGTTTGGTAATCTGGTGGCCGCTCATGGTCTCACTTAGCAAGCAAATGACGCGCACGCTGATTGGCTCCTTTGACTCGAGAGTTCAGCTCATCCACATCATCACTAAGATGATCAAGGGCTTTATTTTGCCTGCATTTGCCATATAAATTAGAACAACAAAGTGGTGAGCGTCTGTGTGTGTGTGTGTGTGTTGGTATGTGAAGAACGTAGAGAGAGCAGTCAAGTTCTTTGTTTGGATTTGCATTTTCCCTGTTGTTCTTTTCCTGCTAAAGAATCTGATGAGCACTTATTCCTTTTAATACTTCAGTCTAGAATCTCAAAAAATACTAGTTCATACAATAACTCTATTCTGTCATCACTGTTCTTGATGAGAAAATCACACTGACCTGTCAATTTCACTTCCCATGTCAACAGCCATGCCCTTCAAATCACCCAGGATATTACTCAAATCTGAAAGAGCATCGTCTTGCTTTGCCTTCTCTATCTGGAATAGGTAAAGCCACAAATATATAACATCCATAAAAGCATCTTAATAAAAATGTAATCCCCATCGCCAGTTGAAATGGCACAAACCTCAACTTTCTGCAGGGCATTTGTAGGTTCAGAAGGAGGTGTGGCAGGAGCTGAATGTCCTTTGGGTTTACCTCCTAAACCCAGCTTTTCTCTTTGTTCTTTGTGGTTTTCATTTCTTTTGGATGGATTATCTGTAATCAGCATGGAAGAATAACACGACTATATGGTCATATCAACATGGATTATTTTATAAAACGAAACAAGCCAATAATGATATTTGCAAACAAAACCTGCTGTGATCAGAGGTCCTGTTATTTGCCGGGTCTTCTTAGGCTTCCAAGGCTTAGAGAAAATGCCACCAAGATTATTTAACAGTTTTTCACCCTGACATTAGCAAATGCTTGGTCATTCTAAAGGCTGCTGAATAGTAATATGGTATCCACGAAACAAGTAAAACAAAATGCCAAGAAAGGTTGTGAATAGAAATTAAGAAGAAAATCTTTTTAAAGGATGAGAGAAATGTCGTTTGAAAGTTGTCTATTTATAAGTATTGAAGCCTTAATTCTAAACATTGAAGTAAAAAATAAAGGATGCCTTTTTATATCACTTGAGCGCACTTAGCATTGGCAATGCCATTGCCGTGGCAAACTAAATGCATTTAAGATACTTGAATAAGCATGTTTTTTGATACTAAGGGCATAGTTTGCTTTAGAAATGGATGTCTCTTATTCCAAGGATCCTCATTCCAAGTTCATGTTTGACTTGATCAAATATAATTTAATTGTAATTGTAAAAGTTGCACTTCAAGATAGAATATTTTTCGTTTAAATTCAAGCTCTTCAAAATAAAATGTTATAAAAGATTTGGTGGCCTAGTGCATCAGAAAATATACTTCTCTTTCAGGAATTAGATTCTATTTCTATTTCTAGAGTAAATTAAACGAAACCTGAAAGTACCCTAATTACTGCTTCTACGTACGATGTTTTTGTAACATTGATTCAGGTTGATTGGGTCTAATATCTAAAGCCATTCAAGTGTGACACGTTTGGGAATATTGAATTTTAGATATTGATTAGTTTGTATTTTATTTCTGTTAAGAGAAAACCCCAAAGCACAAATATTTCAGGACTTCTGATCCTAAAGTCTATGGTTTTTATTTATCTTCATAAGACCAAGAATTAGCCTAATTAACAGTCTAACAAACAAATGATCCAAATTTCATTAAACTGTCATTTAACCATACTTTTTCCAAAACATTTATCAGCTTTCCCATAATGACTAATGCTTTTGCGATAAATAGTAAATGTAAAATGGACTGAAAACTATATATTGAGCTTACCTTACTCAGATCCTTATCCATCTCTACAGCCATGGCATGGGTTCTGGTGATTTGCTCACCCTGAGCATGCAACATGTCAAGAGTCCTTGTAGCATCTTTTTTGATATCCTCAGCAATTCTTAGGCAATTATCAACACTATTAGTTGTCTCCTCAGCCTTGTACACAGCATAATTCTCCAGCTCTTGAACACTTTGGTTCTCTAGTCCTCCTGAGTCACGAAAATCATTCTTGTATCTGTCTCTTGTTGCTGCTGATGAAGTTCCTCTTCCACCATGATCACCATCATTAAAATTGTCATTTGAAATGTTGAGCACAGGTTCAGAAGAAGTTCGCTTTACAGGCTGATGCGTTTGATCAGTTGTATTTGGCTTGGTTGCTTTATTTCCAGGTGATTTCATAAATCCAAACATATTTTCTGTAATTTAAGGTTCGACGCATCAAATGTCTAATTGGCTTGTTTGCAACTCCAAAAACAAGAAAATATAGATGGGTTCTTTGAGAGACTTTGATTATGGTACCCAAACATAAACATTATTAATTAGTTATTACGGTAATAAACAACTACTATTCTTGTCTTAGCTTCTAAGTGCCAATACAGGTTCATGATTTTTAACAAGTAGAATTACATCTTAAATAACATACAACGTCAACGCAGCAACAATTAATTTATACTATGAAATTGCATCAACATTTGAAGAGGGACATATGAGCAGTTAACAATATATTATATTCATGACAAACACGAAAAATAGATTTAGAATGAAAAGATAGAGGGAATACTAACAACATAATTCTCAATTCACCATTCTATGGTTATCTTCGGTCCTTGGAAAAATAAAAAGAGAAAACTGAATTTAAATGAAACCCACAACAGAACTTGTACAAAATAGAAATTGACATTTGCAGAGCCCAAAATAAGAAATCCAGTTTCTTTTCGGATTATCCAATCAAGTAACCAAAAAGAGCAAGAATCAATACAATCAATCAACACTGGAGGGGGGAAAAACTTCATAATGAATTGAGAAAGCAAAATAAATCAAGAAATGAGTACCTGAAGAAGAAGTGTTGCGATATTGAAATTAATATCAAGAAATGAAGAGCAAAAAACCAAAACCCAAGACGAAGAAAAAAGAGATGAGAGTAGAAATAGGAAAAGTGGGTAAGACTGTCTTCTTCGTTCCTCCGTTTGAGAGAAGATCAAACAAATGGAAGGCGCCGCGGAAAATAAGAGAAACCAGAGACTCTTCTAAATTTTTTCATGTCTCAATTCTGATGCCAATTATTTTAGACCGTTAAGGTTCTTTTTGTCCTTTTTCTTTCATTCTTTCTGTTATGTTTGTTTTCCAATTAAATAAAAAATTAAGTCCTTGTTGGGGTTTTGGTGTGCATGAGATGAGACTTCAAGTGCCTAACTGTTTCATTTGTTGGAACCGTGACCCAAATGTTTTCTGGTCCTTCGAATTGGACCCATGCATTCAGACTGTAATTATTATTATTATTATTATTATTATTATTTTACCCACTAGGTTGCCTGAAATGGGTATTTGTCTCAACTTCAACTTCTTAACAATTTTCTTTATAGTATTACTGCAAATATTTAAAGAATTCAATATTAGTCTAACAGGTTATAACGAGTTTTCCTTTTCTTATTTATTTGTATTTGATTCATATAATACAATATATATTTAACAAAGAAAGAAAATAGTTAAATGAATAGAGTTTATCAAGATTTGAACCTAATTTTATTGACCTAATAACTGAAGAATTCAAGATTTTAGTTCTTTTATACTTTTCTGATTTTATCCTTTTCTACCAAGAATAAAACAGTTAGCAATAAATAAACATGATGATGCAGCTTAATGGTTAAGAAAACACTTATCTATATTGAATATAAATGGTCATTTTAGAGTTTTATTTAATAATATATGAAATAATTATTTATAATTATTTAATGCATTTATTATCATAATTTTTTGTATTTATAAATTCACTTATACTCTCATTAAACAGAAATGTACTTATGTATACGGCCAATGTAGCTAAATTTTTTTAATTAATTAATACTCATAATATCACATCATTTTAGAGAATTATTATTATAGTACCGCGTGTCTATAAAATTATAACTTTTAGATCTATTTTATTTTTATATTCACCCTTCATTATTACCTCTTCAATCTCACTTTCCATTTTTTCACGTTGTTTAAGAAAAAATATTTAATATTTTATCAATTTACAATTTATAATATATATTTTCCTTTTTATGTCATCAATTATATTTAATGAAAAATAAATATATTTTTCTACTTTAGTAATTAATGAGATAAATTAGGAAGATTGATTATAAATATTTTTTATTTAATAAAAGTGGATATATACTTTGAAACATCCCAAGGGGTAAACAACCTTTTTAAAATAGAGGAAATATAATCAATTATATAATTAAATCAATACTTATCTCTTAGATCTATTTTAGTACTTCTTCCTTTGGAAACTAAATGCATTCAATCATCAATTTACTTTCCAATTTCTTGATATGTTATTCTTAACAATCACTAATTTTTTAGAGAAGATATTATATTTATAAGATTTAAACTCTCACGTCTACTTCTAAATATATTACTAGGATAGCAATTTAGCAATTCCTAAATTTTTCTAAATATTCTTGGTAAGATTTTTATCCCAACACAAGATTTTTTTCTCATCTTATGCAACAATAATTTTAATATTTTCTCACTCATATAATTTCTTGAAAAATCTAAACATTTTAAATAGATTCAGTTCATGGCTTCATCAAGATGAATATTTTGGATATACCTTATGTTTTAATCCCCTAACATTAGAGAAGTTTCACCGAATATTGAGCTAATTAGATTAAGCAAAATTATAATTTATAATGTTAAAAAAAAAAATAAACATGAAGAAGATAAGGAATAATGAAAGAAACCCATGTAACAAGGAAAATTATATTTAGAGGAATAGAATAAATTTACTTACATTGGATATAAACAATAAGATAAAAATATGTGTATTAAATAAAAGTACAAATGTCTTTTCATTAGGATAAATAAAATGTATAATAGTAAAATTTTTAGACAATTATGGATAATTACTTTAGTGTCACTGTATCATTGAATGAGTGTATTAATGGAATAATAATGTGGATAAGTTTTTTCCTAGAGAAAGAAATTACAATGTTTTATTCATATTTTGTTTTTCTTTTTTTTTTTTGTTATTTTTGATTTCTAAAAATAAAAATAATAAGAAATTAAATAAAAAATATAAAAATAGATAATTAATAAAATATTGATCTAATTAAAAGTTAAAATGACTAGTGATATGATTTCATAATAACAGTGTAGTAAAAGTTGGTAAGATATCCAATAGAATATGATAAACAAAAATTAGTGGATAATATAATGTCGTTTACGTTATTACACTATAGTATCGTAATTAATAATTCACCGTTAAAATAGATAAAAATTATTATTTAAATGAAGTTATTTTTCACTATTATATTAAATCACATTATTTAAGGATATCATAAAAATTATTATCATCATAGAATTCACCATGAGAATTTCCCTTGTTTTGAGCGACGAAATTATTGATAACGAACGATGTTGAGCTGCACCTGCACCAAAAATACAAGATAAGAAACACCTCTTCTCTTTCACTCATTCTCATTTCCCCTTCCCAATTTCGAGACTTACAACAAACCAAACAATGGCTTCTTTACCATTCCCTGCAGCTCAAACAAAGTCCAAATTCATATCAAGCTTCATAGAATTCAACTATAGAGCCAACCGTTCAAGGATTTTCATTGTTAGAACCCCATGTTTCAACCATTTAAGAACCAGACGTGTATCTGTCAAGAACATTGCCAGCGATCAAAGGCACGAATTGCAAGGCCTGCAGTGGCTCAAGGAGGTTCCATTACTACTGTTTTGCATTTCTGTTTCTAGTCTGATGTTAGAGTTTTTCTTTCTTTTTTTTTCATATGGAGATGGTTGTTGTTCTGATCGCAGATTCTTTGGATACATGCACTCCAGATTCTGGCTCTATCGCGTCGAGCATCAAATACCATGCAGAATTCACACGATCACTCTCTCCTGAACATTTTGAGCTCCCCAAGGCATTTGTGGCTACTGCAAAGAGTGTTAGCGATTCCCTTATAAATAGGAATAGTACGTATGAGTACTATGAGAAGATGAATGTCAAGCAGGCATATTTTTTGTCTATGGAACATCTACAGGTTGTATATCCGTTTCTAGTATGTATGACTATTGAACATAAATCCTTCTTCGCCATTAGGCTAGTAGCCCAATGGTCCGATTGTATTGATAATGCAGGAGGTCAGGGGTTCATATCCCAACAGCTCCATCAGGATATTTCTAATTGCACAGGCCAACCATTGAATTGCACCCTAGGGCTGGCCTGAGTATTCTCTAACAGTTACGACAACGGACTCCCCTCCCCCCCCCTCCGGGGACAAAAAAAATGTACCAGAAAGAAAATCCTTGTTGAGCTATTACTTACTATATTTATCATTTATATTGTTAAAGGGTAGAGCCCTGCTGAATGCAATTGGTAACTTAGAGCTCTCAGGAGCTTATGCAGAGGCTTTGAGAAAGTTGAGTCACAATTGGAGGATTTAGCTAAAGCGGTCAGTTATATGATGGTTTTAGTATAATAACTATGGCGGATCACTAGCTACTGATTTTGTCTCTCTTCAAAACCCTTGCATATTCTATTTATAGTAGCTTAAATTCTGTCAGATAAAAATGGCAAGAGCCAGATGCTGCACTTGGTAATGGAGGCCTAGGGCGGCTCGCTTCCTGCTTTCTTAATTCCCTAGCAACACTCAATTACCCTGAATGGGGATATGGGGTTAGATACCAATATGGTTTGTTCAAACAGCTAATTACAAAAGATGGCCAAGGGGAAGTAGCAGAAAGTTGGCTTGAGGTACAACTCAGCTCTTTCTCTTTCCAAATGATTGATTTTCCCCGTTTTCTTTTTGGCACATCAGAAACTTATAAAAGAGAAAGTGTTCGGGGTTTGAACATCTAACCTCCTCCACTATAGCAGGCACCTGAGGTCGCCCGCTTAACATTCTAATACTTGATACGATGCTTTGCTTTTTAATTTATAATCGATGAGTTGACTGACTGAACATTTTTTGATAGATGGGTAATCCTTGGGAAATCTTAAGAAATGACGTTTCATATCCTGTGAAATTCTAAGGCAAAGTTATTTAAGACCAGATGGAAGTAAAGAATGGTTGGAAGGGAAAACATAACGGCTGTGGCCTATGATATTCCAATTCCAGGATATAAAACTAAGACCACAATAAACCTTTGCTTGTGGTCCACCAAAGTTTATCCACAAGAATTTGATTTGCAAGCTTTTAACGCCGGAGATCATGCCAAAGCATATGCAGCTCTAAAGAATGCTGAGAAGCTTTGGAAATTCATATGTATAAAGTATTTAGTTTCCATGACTATCTCCGTAATCAACATATTTAATGATGTGATGTGTTGTGTGATCAGATTTGCTATATATTGTACCCAGGAGATGAATCAACAGAGGCAAAGACACTTCGGTTGAAGCAACTATATACACCATGCTCTGCATCTCTCCAGGATATAATTGCTCACTTTGAGAGTATCAGGAGCACCAGTGAATTGGGAAAATTTTCCTGATAAGGTTGCAGTTCAGATGAATGACACTCACCCAACTCTTTGCATCCCAGAGTTGATCAGGATATTGATGGTTATAAAAGGCTTGAGCTGGAAAGAAGCTTCGAATATTACTTGAAGGTATTTCACTTCATGGACAAATTAATTGTCTAGTTGCAGGAGCTAGTATTCATTAAAATATTTCATGCTTCTGTGATTTTTATGCTAGGACGGTCGCATACACGAACCATACAGTTTTACCTGAGGCCTTGGAGAAATAGAGTTTGGACCTACTCCAGGAATTGCTTCCGCGACATGTAGAGATCATTAGAATGATAGATGAAGAGGTACATTTGGAGTCCAGAGTGCAATATTTTCTGACTAAACTCGATACCTGAATATGTTTCATGCCCATTCTGACCTTGTTTAAGAATATGCATACAAAGTCTGACATGATTTCCTTTCTGGACTATTTGTTCTTCAATGCAAGTAAATGATATGTGTTGCTTGTCTCAACCAGCTTTTTTAAGAATTTGCATACAAATTCTGACATGATTTCCTTTCTGGACTATTTGTTCTTCAATGCAAGTTAATGATACGTGTTGCTTGTCTCAACGAACTTATTCATACCATAATTGCGGAGTTTGGCACAGAAGATCTCGACTTGTTGTAGCAAAAGTTGAAACAAATGAGGATTCTTGATAACGTTGAGCTGCCCGAGTCAGTTCTAGAATTGCTAGTTAAATCAGAAAAAAGTTCTGCTGATTCTAGTGAGGATGCTGAAGCTGAAGCTCCTAGTTTAGAAACCAAGTCTGCTGATGAAGAAGAACCAACCAAAGAAGAAGAAGAAGAAGAAAAGGAAGAAGAGAAGGATCAGAAAAATGATATAAAGCTTGAGGTAGAGCCAGCACTACCAAAGATTGTCAGGATGGCAATCTATTTGTCTTTGGTGGATATGCTGTAAATGGGGTTACTGCAATTCATAGTGCAATAGTGAAAAATGAAGTATTTAATGATTTCTACGATGTATATATGTGATATAATGCCGTTCTTGCTCTCATCTTTTCGTACTTCTCCATAGTAGTGAAATTTTGTTTCAAGGCATTTTTAACATCCAAAGCTTTCTGGCAGGTGTGGCCAGAGAAATTTCAAAATGGGGTGACACCAAGAAGATGGATTCATTTCTGCAATCCTGATCTCAGTAAAATCTTAACTATATGGACTGGAACTGAAGATTGGGTCCTAAACACTGACAAACTGATGATACTTGAAAGTTAAACTTTTAATAATGAATTGTTAGTCCATTTGTTAGATAACAAAAATAATACACGGATTTCCACAGTTTGCAGATAATGAGGATCTTCAATCTGAGGGGAGGGAAGCAAAGAGAAGAAACAAGATGAAAGTTGCAACCTTTCTTAAAGAAAAAACTGGGTAGACAGTGAATCCAGACGCAATGTTTGATTTACACATAAGCGCATCCATGAATACAAGAGGCAGCTGTTGAATATATTGGGAATGGCTTATCGGTATAAGTAGATGAAAGAATTGAGTCCTGAGGAAAGAAAAGAAAGGTATGTTCCTCGGGTTTGTATATTTGGAGGCAAAGCATTTCCTACATATGTTCAACCTAGAAGAATGTGAAATTTATCACGGGCGTTGGTGCTACTGTCAACCATGATACAGAGATAGGCGATCTTTTGAAGGTACACACGTTTGCTAATTCTCATTGATCTCTTGCCTGTTAGAGTACTAATCTGTTCTATCTTCTGTTTTAAAACCGTTTTGCCCCCGAAAACTACTACGTTGGATTCAAGGGAAAAAGCTGTTTGAAACTGTTTGTTTAGCTGTTTTAAAGTGTGATGACTAACATGCATAACTAACTTAAGAATTTCTTTTGGCATCTATTCCAGATAACAGTTCTAACAGCAAATTGATTTCTTTCTTTAGGTTGTGTTTGTCCCCGATTACGATGCGAGCGTCGCAGAAGTACTAATTCCTGGCAGTGACCTTTCCCAGCATATCAGGTATTGAATTTGCAATACAACCACTCAGTTTCCCAGCATATATTAAGTTCAGATCAGAAGATAAACATGTATATTACTTGTTTAAACTTGCCTAGTACGGCTGGAATTGAGGCGAGTGGAACAAGCAACATGAAGTTTGCAATGAATGGCTGTGTCCTTGGAACCTTAGATGGTGCTAATGTTGAAATAAGGGAAGAGGTTGGAGAAGATAACTTTTTCCTCTTTGGTGCAAGGGCTCATGAAATTGCTGGGCTCAGGAAGGAAAGAACAGAGGGAAAGGTATTTCATATGTCTGTAAAATATTTTTCCTAGACAAATTATTTTGGCAAAACATATGGACCCTTAGTTTATATGAACAATATCATCCTCTTTTTATTTGCAGTTTGTTCCTGACCCACGGTTTGAAGAAGTGAAGGCAATTGTTAGAAGTGGTGTATTTGGCCCCTACAACAATGAAAAACTTATGGGATCTTTGGAGGGCAACGAAGGTTACGGCAGGGCTGATTATTTCTTTGTTGGCAAAGACGTTCCTAGTTACTTGGAAAAACAGGAGAAGGTTGATGAAGCATATCGAAACAAGAAAGTGAGTAGCATTTTTTACGTAACACAAATATATGCTTGTGTGCACACATGTATGTCTAGTAGTCCAATGTCTGCCTAATGTGACTGATGTTAATACATTGGAGCAGAGATGGACAAGAATGTCAATTTTGAATACAGCCGGGTCATACAAGTTCAGCAGTGACTGAACCATCCACGAATATGCGAGAGACATATGGAGGACTGATCCTGTTCAATTACCCTGAATTGGTATGGTATGTATGTGCATACTCATTGATATGAACTCCTATTCTTCCTTCAGTACGTAAAATTTAGCATTCTTGGTTACACATTAGGACTTTGTGAGATTGAAGATGGAGTTAGATTTCCCAAACTCCAAGGAGAGCGTAAGAAGGTAATAAATTACATTGGAGAAGATATTCTTCCAATTTCCAAAAATAGTCTAGCTAGTTCTTAATTATAAGATCAGTGACGTTGAGCACTAGAATTCTGTGCGCTTCTGCCCATGAGTGTTAATTCTCCTGGATGATTGTTGCAGAGTAGATCATTAATGAACAATATAAGGTGAAAACTGATATTTCCCCCCAAAAAAAAGGTGCTAAGGCGTCTAACATTCAGTCACTAATTGTCACTCACTATTGTGGAAATAATGGTGCTTATATTTCTCATTTAACCTTTACTAATATTAATAGAAAACATTAATCTTTTGTGTTAAGTTTAAAAAGAGTTTAAAAATTTTACTAAAACATATAAAATTGCATTTGGCATTAAATGTGTTTTTACTTAGAATATTAGAAATATAAAAAATGTCAAAAAATAATTAAATAAAATCCGTTTTGAAGTGTAAATTATCAACTAAGAGAAAATATAAATACTACATTTCTTTTTTTCTTCCTTATTAACCTTAATGAGAATTCACTTTTGTATAAAGATTATTAGTTATCAACATCACAAAAATTTGTTTCTGAAACATAAGGGACATGGCTTATGATGGAGACTTGAGTGAATTGATTGGTTATCAGAGCTACCTATAATCTTATATTTCAAGAGTTGGGTAAGGTATACCCCTAGTCTACCATTAAAGTTAATGGGAGATCTCCTTTAGAATATAGTAAATAAATTAAAAAAAATAAAAGTGTTTGGCATTTGAACTGAAATGAAACTGGCTGCAATAACACATTCTAATGAGAACTCTATAGTTTATACACTTCGATTGGAGAAAGTCTTTTTCAAAAGTTGCTTTCAAGTTCCTCTTCTCAAAAGTCACATTAACATGAGCACATTATATATATATATATATGGCTCACATAAACCTATATATATGAGTCCCTACCCCTAAAACAAAAAAGGTCTAATGAGCAGTGCAACAGGTTAATACTACTATTTAAAGAGATATAAAGTGAGATTATTCACTTTAATTATTTAACTGTTTGATGTTGGATATAATAAACATTTACTTTCTCTTTATCTTGAAGTTAGGTATAAGTCCATTTATTTCCATTCCAGCTAGCATGCAGAAAGTTAGGTCAATGGTGAAAGTGCCTCAAAATGATTGAAATCTAATCACATAACAACATATACACTACACAACACAATTTTAGGCTTTGGACAGCCTCCAATGAGAATAGTGCGTCCTGTGATGTGTTCATATGAGTATTACATATACCCCTCCCCCTAATCCTTTTGTTTGCTTCTTTATAGCCAATGGTTGCAACTTGAAACTGGCCCATTAATCTAGGGTGCACGAATGTTCCATGGCCATACAGAAACGAGTTTATCAATCATTGAAAAATTTTCATATTAATCGAAGTAAATAATTCAGTATCTTAATCTGAAATTTATCCAACTGCTATAGTCTATTTTTGTTCTTATTATATGAAAACGTTGTGATAATATAATTGTATCTATTATGGTGATTTAAGTTCATAAAAGTTGACGGCAAGAAGATCTTGTGGAGCCATTGGTCTCCAGCAACAACTACTCGACTTGATGCAAAATTTTCTGTCAGAAAGAATGTAGATTGATAATGCTGTATAAAACAAAGAAAAAAAAAGTACTGGATGATGTCCCTCCCAAGCTTGAACTCTCCCGGATTGTTTGATTGAAACTAGAGGGTTTTCCACCATTAATTAAATATAATATGATTTATAATTTACAAAGTCTCTTTCTAACATCTACATATACATACGCACACACGTTATCACAATAAATGTAATAATATATATGTTCATCCACGCCATTGTTAACAGCAATAAATGTAGATTAGTTTTTAACCCGTTTCAATCAAACAGCAATAAATGTAGATTAGTTTATCAATCATTGTTAACAGCATACATACGCACAGCAATAAATGTAGATTATTAATCACAATAAATGTAATTTTAATTTGTTTTTAATTTTTGATTAAAAATGAAATTAAAATTTTTCTCAAAATGAAATTCATATTATATTAAAATTTTATTATATATTAATTGGCTACAAAATAATATATTTTTAATTTCTTTACTTAATAAAATAAATTTTTGATATAAAATTTATATTATATTAAACTATTATTTTATTTTAAATTAATTTTAATTTGCAATAAACTTATAATAATATAATGATTTTAAAAAAATTAGCAAACTTAAATATTTATTTGACATGACAATAAAATATTGAACACAATTTTTAGATCATATATATATATATAGTCACTCAAATTTAAATAATAATTTTCTTTTCTAAAACAATTTATAAATTTATTTTTTGTTTTATATATAAAATCACATCTTAAGAAAATGCCCCCAAATACCCAATTGACTATAGAAACAGAAGGCAGGCTTAGAATGGGCCGTGATTAGTCTCGGCTCTTCCGTAGAAGTAGAATGACAGAAACCCTTTTTGCACAAGCGGAAGTTGCTAATACCAAACGAACTTATTCCTTTGAAAAAAAATAAATAAATAAGGCCATAGAACTTTTCGATAGTATGGTGGTCCTTTCCATTAGCCACACTCTATCTTAATTCACATTGTTTACTATATAATCCAAAGCTAAAGTTAGATAAAGGTACAATTCACTGTCATTTTCAAGCAAAGCAATTAAGCATTAGGTTCATGCATTTATATATGGTTATTTTCCACACCAAAATCCTTTACCCTTATTTGTGTGTGTGGTTGAGATTCTAAATTTTATATAACAAATAAAAATTTAGAAGTGAAAACTATTCATTTATGTCATTTTATTTAGAGACATTTTTAAAGGGATATACTAGTATGGATGTTTAATTATGATATCGCCTCACCTCAACCATTAGACTATTATCTAGCGAAAATATATATTTCTCTCGTTAACAATAGAAGAATTTTGTAATGATATATAATATAAGATTGAATACTTCTACTTGTGCTATAAAATAGTTGGCTTTGTTAACTTTTTATCATGTCAGAAGAAAGTATTGATATCCGCTGGATTCGATGTCGATATTGAAGTAGTATTCACTTTTAAATTATTTTACTTTTTTTTACTAGGTTAATACAAAGTGGCAATATGTGTTAATTGTTGTGTGATTGAGAACATATTTGACATTGCTATTAGAAAATTTTAATTTGAAGATAAAATATAAAAGAAAAATTTATACAAAAGAAAAATTTTCTCTTATCTGATTATAGATTTTTAAATATAAAGTTTTACAAGTAAAAAATTATTATTGATAAAAGTTTTTTTAAAAAAAATAAAGTTTTTTAGTTATAAAACTCATATAGAAATAAATTATATTTTATTAACAGAGAAAATCTCTCATATTTTTTGCCTTAAAATCAAAATTTTTCAATAACAATACTAAACATGCTCTGAAAATATATGAAATTGACCGGCGTATGAAAATTTGAATATCTACAGCTGGCTTGCAACGCTCTCAATTCAATGAAAGTGAGGGATGAACTAACTAAGGAAACTGAAAGCAATTGCCAATTGCACCCTTTAAAAGACTTGAAAATTTTGGCATACCAATGTACTAATCATTTCAATTCAATGTCCATTATCATCTTACATACAAACCTCAAATGAGATCATAATTTCAAATGCGTAAAATAGTGATTCTTTTTCTTAAATAGAATAAAATAAATTAAATTGCACTAAATTAAGCAATTCAGAAAATCACTACTGATATTGGAAAAACATAGAAACATATAAAATTGGCATTGGCAATAGCACTGCATAATTGTCAAGTGACAGTATAATTAAGCATGTTAAATTTTTATTTTATTATTTTAAAAATAAGAAAACTGTTGCAGTTGATATAGATCATTCAACATCTCTATAATCTTTTGAATAGAGATTAATTCAAATTTAAATTAAATAGAACTATGAAAACAACAAAACTTTTTTTTATGGAATTTTAACATAGTTAGAGTTGGAGTAGACAAATTATATAAAAAATTCACAGGATAGATTCCAATCTAATCCACAGTTTAACGGCGGATAATGAGCAGCATGTACGTGACATCCATTTGATTATGCTTGAAATTGCAGCCCAATGGCGAAGGCAAAAACATGATAGGAACAAAAGTGTGTCGGTGCAGTTGTTGGTAATAACAATGACAGACGACTTTAGTCCCGCCATTAATTTTCTTTCATTTTTGACTTTTCTTTATTTGACTGTCTTCTTTCAACTGAAACAAAATGAAATTTTCTCCTCATCTATGCCGTATGCCATGTTTTGCTTTTCCTACTACACTCAAAATTTTAAATCAAAGTGAATTCGATTTTTGAGTAAAATTTCTTTTCATTTATTTCATGTATATAAATGTATTTTTAAAAATTTTTTTGGTCTATATTTGATGAAGATAATTATCTCGTACATCAAATTAATAATATAATTGATCAAAATATAAAGAGTTATGAAACTTAATTATCTCTCTTTTCTTAAAAACACTATTTTCTTTTAATATTTTAGGACTATTTTCAGTATAATTTATTGGTGACAAACATTTTTTTTTCATCACTTTCTTTATTTTTTAATATAGTGGATTGTTTTGTCCTATTTATTTTTTTATTTTATTGTCCCTCTTTTGAGAGTTTTATTTTTAAATTTTTTATTTTATTTCTCTTAGTGAGGGTTTTTGTCTCTTTTTTTTAGAGTTTTAATAATTTAAAATTGATTATTTAGTAATATATATGATGATAAAATTATTGAGCATAGTCTCTTAAATATGTTCTAGCATATTATATGAATTTCAATTTATATTGTGTTATAATATCATATCTATTGAGATTTCCATAATTAATAAAGATACAAAGTCATTGAAGAAGATTCATTATGAAAATAGAATCATTATTTCAAAATTAAGTCAACACATAATTATTAATAGGATTGAAAATTGATTGCATATTGATACTCTAAATCATAATTTTTTTTTTTTTGTAGATATCATATGGCTTCTTATAAATGAAAATTTTTTTTATTATTCTAAAAAATATATATATAATTGACCAAAAACTTTTGGAATTTTTGTTCACATGATGAATAGAACAAAACAATCCTTGCAAGTATTTTGGATGCTTATGTTTAAATTGTTTAATTTTTCATAATTTTGTCATATTAGTGATGTTATCAAAATTGGGTGTTTTTCCTTCCTTAATTTTGAATCTCTATAAACTTTTCTTTTATTAGATTATATAGGGAAAATTGAATATTATATAGATCAAAATAAATGGTTTGCGTTGTCAAATTGATCCAACCCGTAGTCATGAGCTCCCCAATTTGATGGTGAACATCATTGATTTGTACTCTGTTTTTATGCATCTCTGTGTTATGTTATATAGAAATAGCACATATAGTTTTAGATTAGATGAGCAATCATCTCTAGATTTTATTTTATTTTCACTAATATTGCATAAGTAATTCAGCCATGGATGGAATATTTAGCCACATCCTTATCCAACAAACCATGAGTGTTAGAAATGGCTCAAAAACAAATAATAGCATGTAGCCACATGGTTGGTTTAATGAGTCACCTACATATATTCAAACCATGGTTGCATGCTTTCTATGCTTGTCGCTGGTCGAGGTTTGTTGTTGTTGGTTTTTTTTTTTTTTTTTTTTTGTGCTAAATTTTCTGCTTGTCACTATATAGTGTTCTTTTTTTTATATTTTAATTTTGTGAGATAATGTTTCAGATTTATAGAACGGTATCTATATATATGATATTGGTATGAGCCACGGAAATGGAAATGCAAGGAAAAGGAGGAAACGAAATTTTATTAAATATAAGTAAAAATATATGGAAAAGACATATTTTTGAAATGCAAAAATATGTTCAAAACACAAAAATATAACCCAATTAAAGTTCTGTGCATCATACGAAGGAAATGGACAGGCCAGAAAACCAGATTTGCAAGAAAGCTCATATACGTAGAAATAAATTTGTTTGGCCCACAACTTGGTTGCTTCGTTTCTAAACAAATCAAGGGTCAACATTCCAATAAATAAACATGCATTAGTATTACTAGTTATATTATGAAGATTTCTATTATTAATAAAAATACATAACCATTGAATAAATTTTATAGTGGAATTGACTTTGTAATCCAAAAACTTAATTATATGCAATCATTAATAATATTAAGATCGATTTTCAATTAATATTCTAGATTTAAAAGATAATTTATTTCATTGGTGCTATATGACATAATATGAATGAAAATATCTATATTGTTCTATAAAAATATTTTTTTCTCTAATAATCCAATTAATAAATTAATTATAATAAATGAATTATTTATAAAATTGGAAATTCTTTACTAGAAAATAATCTCAATTT
This sequence comes from Omphalea diandra, assembly GCA_949677035.1. Lineage (NCBI taxonomy): Eukaryota > Viridiplantae > Streptophyta > Magnoliopsida > Malpighiales > Euphorbiaceae > Omphalea > Omphalea diandra. The sequence continues at coordinate 15,537 of CATIWR010240578.1, read as the reverse complement.
TTGGTGATTGGGACTATTGCTAGAATATTTCACAGATAGCAATAACTTTTTCATTCATTTTTTTAATTTTTAATAAAGTGAGTATATTTATCCTCTATTTCATTATTTTTTTCTCATTATTGAGAACTTTTATGCTAAAATTATTGTTCCACTATTGATAAGAATTTTATAATTTGAAATTAATTGTTTAATAATTTGATATTGATACATATTTAGTTATTGTCTCTCACTTCTAATTTGACTTATGATATGAATTTCAATCAGTTGTATTATAATATTTTATTTGATAATGATCTACATAATTGATAGAAATGTAAAATTATCGAATACAAATTGAGATTATGGAAAAGTTCAATCTCCACTACACACACCTTTAGAAGAGGTAAAGAGTTTTAGTTGTGACTGTACCTCGAGTTCATTTCATAGTCATGTGATTGGAGATACTGAATGGTATAACCAAAAAATTAAGTTTGAATGTTAATAGTTCTTATAATAGGGATTTTTTTTATATAGATATGATATTTAAATGATATCTATTATTTGTTTTTTTTTTTTTCATTGGTATGGTTGATAAGATTCAAATTTTAAGATTCAACTCTAAAAATGTTTTTACTTTTGAACCCCACCCTTTGCCAATTAACAATATTTTTAAAATCAAATTAGAGATCAAATTGATCAATGATTAATTTTTAATTTGGTCAATTCAATCGATCTAGTTCAATAATTTTTTTTAAAAATATAAATAATAATTAAAATAGTTAAAAATTAAAATAGATATATAATATAATAAAATAATAAAGCTATTTTCTAAAATTTAAATTTTGAGTAAAATAATATAATTTTAAAAATGTTTAAATTTCATTACAAAACAACGTAGTTTTAGATTGAACTAATTTAATTTTGTTTCCAATTTTGAGCAGTTTTCTCAATTATTCTAGTTTCCACTGGTTTTTAAAATTGAATTGAACTGAACTGAATCACTGACTGGTTCTAATTTTATCGGTACAATTCTAAAAACACTATTAATTGAACTCCTAAATTCTTTTTTCTTTTTTGAGATGAAAGAAAATAACTCTCATTCATGAAACATCAAATATAATATTAGTAATACATATAAAAAATTAAAACTTAAAATTTATTGCAAATTATATTAGTACCAAATATATTGAATCTGATTTGAAAAGTGATAATCTTATTTTGTAAAAACACAATTATATTGACAGAACATTGAATTTTATATAATAGCAGAGAGTAAGCTCCACTCAATACTTACTAAGCTGCAATTCGATATTTTTAATTTCAAATAAGTTTAGTTAAATTAATAGATTTATTACTTCAATAATATTATAAATCAATATAATAAAGAGATAATAATGACATCCATATAAGAGGAACCACATTTCCATGAAACTAGTCTAGTTAAATTATTATAAAAAATACATTGATCGTTTCAATAATGTTATAAATGAATCCAATAAAGAGATAATAATAACGCTTATATAAAAGAAATCACAGTTTTATGAAAGAAAAACTAAGAACTTCAATATGAATTTATAAAGAAATAAATAAAATTATAAAAATAAATATAAAATTGTATTTATTGAAATAAAAAATAAATAAAATAATAAAAAATAATAAAATAATGAGTTATTGTCGATGATATAACCGACAATAGCCTTAAAGGACGAGTAAAAAAAAAAAAAGTTTTTAAACTCATGAATTCTAACTTTACTATGGATGCATGGTTTTACTTTTACAAAAATACAAAGCGCCGGAAGGTAAATTTTATATATTGATATTAATACAAATAGAAAAAAAAAATTCAGAAGAAATTAATGAGACTACAGTAGTTAAGTTCTGGATTGCAATATCTTTAGGTAGAGTTAAGAGCAATTGCCTCAACCACTTGAGAAGTTACTCTTATTACTCTCTGTCTTTATACAATATAATATCCTCTCAAATATATATTTAAATCCCACACAGTTGAAACTTGAAATCCAATAACTTGCTTAGTGGTAACAGGTGAGATCAAAGGTTGGACCCAATTCTTGTAACCAGTCTTCATATATACAGTTCTCGTGAAGTTGTTTTCAAGTCCAAAATGATTAATGAGATATGATTACGACAAGAGAGCCTTTATAATATTGTTTTAGAAATGTAATGGCTAGTCAAATAATGAAATCGGTGGAACCAAAATAGGGTCCATTCTCTATTATATGTTGAGCACCAAACTGCGATGAACCGACTTCACCTTTATTAGCCCTCATGTCTAATAATTATCTTATTCCCACTCCAAACAAATAAATCATAATTGATATCTAAATTTAGTCATAAATATGATATTAGATAAAAATAAAAAATTAAGATTCAAATTTTATCCATTTCAATTATCAAATCTTTTTTATCCAACATATCAAAATAATTTCTTCTTCTCTAATACTCAAAAAATAAATGTAATATATTCCTGAGCTTTATCAATATGTATATTTTATATTTATTATTTTATTTAAAATTTTTTAAAATATATGTCTTATATTTATTTATTTTATTTGAATTTTCTAAAAATAAGATAATTATCATATGATTTTTTTCACTATACATTATAAAATTACTACTTAACCATTAAGTTACTATTTCATCTATATATATATATATATATATATATATATATATGATGTTATTTGAAATGAGCTTTTTTATTATTCCATATCATTTCAAGACTATTATCCGGTTATTTGATTTTTAAAATTTTGGATTTTTTATTTTATAAAAAAGAGCAGTATTCAATTAATTTAATAGTTATGTAGTATTTACAATTAAATTTATTAATAATTAAAATTATAATTAGATTTTACACAATGATGTGAATAGCGAAATCGGCTGATGATAACTTTAATTGATTTAACCAAAGTGAATTAGCACCTCAACAAGTGAATATGCAATATACATACATATATATATATATATTTGATTTAACCCTAAATCAGATAAGAAATGGGGTCTATTTGATAACATCTCGACCAAAGGAAATTTGAGGTGAAGCAGCTGCCTCCTTTCATGCCTTAATCAGAGAACATTTTTTTTTAAAAAAAAAAAAATTGTGCATAAAAGAAGTGACAAAAGAAATTGTGGAAACAGTGATTATATAAAATCTCAAGTATCTCTCACGTGCACATGTTGTATGTGCATGAGCAACAACTCCAAATGGTAGGGACATTTTGGTCAATTCATTACCAACTCTCCAAGCAACTTGACTGCATAATTTTTTCCCCAATAATAATAAGGTCCAATGATCAGCTTTTTTTTTTTTTTTTGGGCATAAACAAGCAATTATTATAAAATTATTGTTTATAACTAAAACAGTTTCAAGAATTCAAATCAATGTACTTTATGCATTTCGTTCAATTCAGGTACTTCAATCAATATTCTAAATGAGAACATTTTGATTGTTTTGAATTAAATGTTGTTCCGAACAAGTGGGTAGTGCACTATTCACATATCAATAGTGCAATAATTATATGCTAATATACGAGAGATGCCCTCATAATCAATTTAGAGCTTTCAAATTCATAGTTCAAACTTGAAATCTGAAAATTAATTAGCTGATATTAATCTTAAAATAATATGATCTAAATTATTAAAAATATATTGTTTATTAAAAAACAAAAATTTTAAGTGATTTAATTTGGTTTATCTGTAAAAAAATTAACACTTAAAATAATTTAAATTCGAATTCATTCTATCCTCTTTATAACTTTTATTTTTAAAATAACTTGATGTAAACATGTCCAACTTCTAATTTAATTGCTAAATTATGAGAACAAAAAAACTTTTCCTCATAATAAAACTATGATAATATTACTATCTCATAATTAACCCCTAAAAAATGTTCATCAAATAACATCACATTATAATGTAATATAGGCTATGTTATGGGTAATCTAGTTTTCTACTACCAAACAGAGATAAATAAAAAAAAAAAAAAAAATCACTTGTAATCTTAGCTCAAACTAATGTGTTAGTGGATCATTGATTGAGCCCATAGAAATTGGTTACGAAATAGCAATACTAATACTATAGCCCCCCACATTCCCACAAGTGGACACTTTAGAGGCCTTAACGCTACATTTATTGATTGCTACCATCCGATCTCATTACCCCACTCGATCAAAGATTGGAAGATTCCACGATTTGACCATGTAGGGCCTTTTTTATGATACACGTGACTGCATATATACAATCCCAATCCCCACACCACACAAATAGTCTTATAGCCAGAGATGGCTTTCGAGTTGTGACTCATGGGCTGGCCCTACATTTCTTTCAACATCGAAGATGAAAACGTTTGAGTGGCTGAGATGATGATAGATAAGCTCCTAACGGATTGTTCTTATGGTGTGAGGTTATTACACATAAAAAGATTCTCTGGTTCGTGAAAGAAATCATTCATCAAGTTCGGTGAAAACGATGGGCTTGCTTAAAGATCAAGTTAGCTTATTGATAAAGAGATTCGCATCCGTCCCCACCATTTCTCTCTCTCTCTCTCTCTATATATATATATATTAAACCCCCTATAATATGGAATACTACACAATTAAAAATAATTCTTTGTTTTTAGTTTTTATCATGAAATTGAGGCTTTCACTATTTATTGAATATTGATGAAAGAGAAATCCAACATAAAACTCTCCAATCCTTCCACTTCTAAAAAATATGAGGAAATTAATCAATCTAGACTTGAGCTTAATATTTTTTATTAGTGAAAGACTATATATATATATATATATATATATATATATATATATTAGAGTTGTATTATACACAAAACTTTTAATTGAATTAGTTAAGTGTCAATTTTGTTTTAGTAGTTTCAATTATATTTAAAGTCAAAATCATAAATTAGTAAAATATATTTATACTAAATTTGACTTATACTTTTTTAGTTTGTTTACTCAATCTCAAAATTAAGTTTAGATCATAATCAATATAATATTTTAATTTTAACTCTTTTTAATCTAATATTCATTAAAATAAAAATTATTTATATATTTTATATAATAAATTAATTGTTATATTTTAAAAAATAAAAAATTATTTTTATATAGTTAAACCATAAAATCAAGCTAATAAAAAATCCTTAAACTTTTTCTCTTGCAAGAAGAAATCTCGTTTTTCAGAATGTTCATATTCAATATTATACAATTGAATTTTTTACTTTTATAATATTTTATTTTAAAAGAATGAAATAAGTTTTTATTACTTAAAGATATGAAAATTAATTTTTTTGAAATTTTTAGAGAGAGATCTTAGAAATTAAAATATTTAATTTCTAATTTCAAATATAGAATCTTTTTTGTCATGTAAAAATATAAATAAACTCTATATTTTTAGTAAAATTTTGACTAAAATTAATCAATAAAATTATTATTTCAATTAAAATAAAAATTTAATTTTGAATTTGATTAAACTAATTTAAAAAATGTAAAAGATAATTTGGCGCAAATATATATTTACAAAATTTTGATTTTAATTTTAAATACAATGAAACTATTGTAGTAAAATCTGAGTGTAATTGAAATTTTAAAAACTTCGAATATAATTAAAATTTTATCAAACATTGAGTTTTTTCAATTATTAAACAATAAGATATAGAGCAGTTTAAAGGAACAATAATACATGCAATGAGTTATTTATTTTTATTCTTTTAACGACAACGGGAGAAGTTCACTGAAGGTATATAAGAAATTTATAGCTATATAAATTTATTAATGCGATTAATCAAAAGTTAGAACCACTAAGCATATTTAGCGCTATTCCAGTTAATATTTGTTTCAAAATCTGGAAGAAAATTGAATAAAAAAAGTTTGATTGGAATTTCGTTGAGATTGGGCGTTAATATAATATTATCAAATAGTAAATTTTAAATTTTAATAGTTGGACCATTCCTAAAAAATAAATTAGTGTTTAAAATATTAATTCACATTCAATATATGTGGTCCACTATATTGTGCAATAATCTAAAAGAATAAAAATCACTCATTTTCTGTTTAGTTCAATTTTTAGGTTAATAACAGTCATAAATAGTAAATATTTTTAAATATATTAAATTAATATGTTCAAAAAATTAATTAGATATCAATATATTATAAAAATAATAAAATATAAATATTTTTAACGTCGAATAAAAATAATAATTTGGATAAGAATAGCTGGTCCTTCTTTGGGATGTAAAAGAAAAAGGAAAATAATGTAAAAGTTGGTCCTCTGGAAACAATAATGTTGGAATTATATTATAATTATAATCATTCCAATAGTGACAGTGTGAGAGGAGATAATACTTCCACGTCAAAGGGAGGACCAGCGCACTAAGGACTGAGTTTGGGCCATACGAGTGTTCATAGCTCTTCCATTTTTTGTGGATTAAATTTACTCTAATTATAAGAAGAATGCTCCATGGATATGTGTGTGTTAGTATTGTACCATCCCCTTGATCGATGTCACTGCTTACACCTATATTATTTTCCAATTTAATATAATTATGTAATTCTCATGGCAATGAAGATTTATATTTTTGTAATACACGTAAAGATTTCTTAATTTTTTTATTAAATTTGTAATTTTCCAGCTTTTCAGTGATTGCAGTATCAATAAGATCTTTTAATTTTTTTTATAATCAATGAATGCATACTTCTCATAATGAATATATATTTTTTTTTCATTTCAATGTTGAGAAATATCTTTTGCTCGATCAATTTGTGCAATTATCATGAATACACTTCATATTCAAGATTAACATATTAAAGAATTATTTTTTTGCAAATATTTTTATTCATAAATAATATTTATAAAAAAAATCTTATAATTTAAAGTACTAATATGAAATTGATTCTCAATACTACTAATAACTGCAATGATTTTGTTTTTACCACAAATCTTCTTCGATAACTCTGCATTTTTATTAATTATGAAAATTTTCACTAAATATAGTGTTATAGTGCGATATGGACTGAAATTTATATAGTATGATAAAACATATTTGAGATGCTCAAAATATATCATCGTATATTACTAAACAATCAATTTCAAACCATTAAAATTTTTAAAAAAAGATAAAATAGTAAAATTAAAATAAAAACTCTCAAAAGAAATATAAAACAAAATCAAATTTAACAAATAGATAAGAACAATTCATTTTATTAAAAAAATAAAAAAAATTAAGAAAAAAAAGATTTATCGTCAGTATACTCAAAATAGTAAAAGAGAAGAGCTATTTAAAGAATTAATTTTAAATGTAAACCAAGCTCAAAATATAAAAGATTTTCTGGGTCCAAAAGATTGCACTGCGTGAACAAAGAAAGTCTTTCAAATTATTAATTATGGTATTTTGTTCCCAAAAAAACCTGATATTTTATACGTATCGACTGAGTATAATTTGGATATATTTGCTAAATATGTATAGGGTAATTATCATTTTGTTTTTTTTAGTTTGTGAGCCACATAATAACTTTTTATTAAATTAATAAAATCAGTAAAATCCAAGATTCCCAACTATTCCTAGTTGGCAACCATTCTCTTATTCCAAAGGAAAAACTGAAAATTTTTTGAAGGACAATAAGCCTAGGGCGATATATCCTAGAAGAAGATAAACGATTTTGTGTTTTGGGTCCCCTTTGCTAGAAAATAAAATTGGTGTGGTCAAATTCCTAGTTTTAGTAAATTTAAGGGATGAGCCATTATTATTTAAGAAGAGCTTCAAAGTAATTAATGAATCCCCAGAAACTTAGTTTTGTTATCAACATCAATGGTTATATTAGTGGGGGTCATAGCTTAAATAAAAATCACAATTATTTGAAAAGTTCAATCTTTTTTGGCACAAAGTAATGCCATTAATCAAATTACACCAAACCATTTGCACGAACCACTTGTTTAATCTATCTTTTTACCTTCTTTCCTACATACTGAGTTGCATATTATTCTCATATGCGCGCCAATTCAGATGCAGGTCAACGGTTTAGTTTCTTCTAATCAACCCTTCTTCTTCTTAATCCTCCTAACTTCCACCCTTTTTAATTACCAATGTTAATTTTTAGTCTAAATTCATTTAAAAAATTTTAATATATCGTAAAGCTAATTTCCACTTTCGTTGTACTAATTTCTGTTCTCATCTTATTAAAAATAGACCATCGATATTTAAATTAATTTTTTTAAAAAAACTAAGTCCAATTTCTTTTTGTATCAAAAAATAATTAATAAAACATGGAAATTCATTCGATGTAATTTATTTATAATCTCTAATTTTTTATCTAAAAAAATACAAATTTAATAGAATATATTTTTAAAAATTTTATAATACATAATGTAAATTGCCATCAAATACACCGATCCAGCCTAAAAATTTTATACCTCTTTACAATCATATTCATAAATTAGTAACCTGATCGTATAAATGAAGCTTAGATGTAATCCAATGAGGTATTTAGAGAGGAAAAGTCAAAGGAAAAGGAATAAAATTAGAGCCATAAAGCTCTATCATATACTTACGTCACACTCAACTTCACTAGCTATACCGATAAGTGCTATTCTTTTCCTCCTCTAATATGCAACTATCAAAAGCTAACCATGGAATCTGCTGTCTGTTGATCAACGCTTTTCACCTCCCTACTTTTTCCAATCTACTTAAAGAGGAAAAATCTTGAGGTTATAAAAAGATTTTTTTTTTAAAAAAAAAATATTTTCAAACAGAATTAATGAGAAAAATAAAATAATAAAGACTGTTGTTGCATTGAATTTTCAAGGCCAATGTTTGAGTCCTTCTAAACCTACCCAGCTACAATAGTAACTCATCTTAACGTTGGCAATACTCCAAGAAGTAGTGGAGCATTCAATCAGTCACAAACCAGGCTAAAAATAATCTTGAAAAAGTTTCCCACCACACTACAACTTGAATAAGCCATACAAGAAAAGAACCTGATGTTATCCTATCTTACTTCATCTCATGACATCTGCAACTGCAACCAAATTCTTCACCAATGGGTAAACAGTACAAGCACTATTCTACTTTTTTGTAGAGATAACATTTAGCGATCAGATTTCGTATGGGCATAAAAGTTTATACCTTTTTATTGAAAAATCAGGAGTTTTGGATCAACATATTTGAAATGCTTAATAGGAATTTTATTCAAAGCTTCCAAAGAAACACTTTCTACGGTAAAAAATGATTTTACAAGAAAGTAAATAAAATAGTTATATACATCAATTTTATCAAAAGTATATGAAGTTGATAATAACAAAAGGACATTAAGTTTTTCTTTTCCCATAAAGTTATATATGTTTTTTAAATAAATATTTCCTTTTGTTTTTGTGACCATATAGGTTTTTTTTTTCTTATTACTCAATATATTTCTCAAGTCAGCTTAATTTTTTCTTCAAAAAAAAAAAAGTCAGCTTAATTTACACTACTTCTTAAAAAACTTTAAGTGAGCAGATTTAAATTATAAAATTACTTATAATATCAAGAAATATTTTTTAAGGGATTTCCCTCTATCCATACACAATGATGCGCTTAATAAGTGCTTCAAATTTTTGTTAAAAGACCCACTTAATAATTAGGAAATTAGAATTTTCTTTCAAAATGTTCTATTAAAATTAATTCATCCAATGCCTCTACTTTATGAAATAGAGACATTTCAATTTCAGTCATTTTTGTGGAATTGTCAGCATTTCTCTACTATTTTATTATATATATAAATTGTGTTCTGTTTTTAAAAATAATATTTTTGTATTCATATTATATTGTGTTTGTGTAATTATATTCATGGAACATAATCTCTAACTAGTCTAATTAACAAAATGTTAAGTTGAAAACAAAATAGTGAAACCAAAAAGAACTTTCACTAAAAAAAAAAATTAAAATTAACTGTATGAAATTGGCTTGGGTTTCCATTAGAGGAAACAAATGATTAAATTTGATTATTTTTGGATTGAATTGATTTTAAGTTATATATTTTTTAGATAAATTTGAACTGGGTCATTTTAAATTGCAAAACAATTAAATTATGAAATCAAAAGTAAAAAAAATACAGATCATTTTTAAATTTCGAATTAGGTTAGATTAAATATATTATTTTAATTTTAAAAATTAAAATTATATCATTCAAGTTAACTAATGATTCAAATCAAAACCAGTCATTTTAATTCAGAAATCATATTGAAATCAAGTCAAATTTGACTCATAAATTTAAAAATATTTCAAATTTGTATCATTTGAAGTGTTTCAAATCGGATCGGATTTAAATTATTTTAATTCATTTCAAATAGAGTGAAAAATATCACCTTTAAATTTTTATCATCCTTCTCTCTTGCTGATAATATTTTTGTTGGTATAAAAAAAAAAATTTCCGGCCTTAAATGCATGTGCAATGTTGTGATTAAAGGGGTTATTAGCAAAACCAAAAGACAAAATGTTTGTTAGAGCATAAGCAAGAAAAGCCCTAAAATGACAAAAATAAAATAAATAAAAGATTATGATTATGATTACTAGTGATGAAAAACTGGGTCTCACCTCCTTGTCGGAAAAGTAAGTCCACACTATTTATTCATGCGCGTGGTGGGGCCCCTTATTCCCTCCACCCCTTAAATATCCGCCTTCCGCTTCTCCCCTCTCCCTCTCGTACTATATTTTGCAGCTCATGCCCTTCTTTTTTCTAACCCATCCCCTAATTAAGGAGGGTTCTTGGTTATTGACACTTGACAGCAAACACCTTTACATTCGTCGTTCGAATACCACCCACCATAACTATAGCAGAGCAGCAACGACCTCCTATTCACTTCTTCACTCTCCCAAACGCTAATTTTCTCCTTTTTTTTTTTTTGGGTTTTGATTTTAAATCATAGATCCATGGAGGACGATGGAGATCCTAAAGGTGGCGGTGAGTTCGATGACTCAAACTGGAGTCTCGGACCTTACTCTGATAGTGTCAATTACTTTTTCACCAGTGATAGAGAAGGCAGCATACTGAGTGAGTTCGGATGGAATCTTCACACCGACGTGGACCGGATCGAACCCGAGGATAGGTCGGATTTGGCGGAAAACCTTCATGAACAGGGTCCGGGGACCGGTGGTAGTTCTGGTGGTGCATCGGGAACCGGTGGTGGTGGTGGTGGTGCGTCGACTTCGAATCCATCGGTGTCGTCAAGTTCAAGCGAGGATCCGCCTGACAAGTCTACGGGCTCGTCCTCCTCCGTCGGCAAACCACGCGAGATACCGTGAGTGCAAAACCAAAAAAAAAAAAGAAAAAGGAATGATTAGTATTGTAATTATCTCGAATTTCGACGGGAAAAATGATACACTTTGAATAAATTAATTGGCATAAAATCTGGAACAGAATCCAATTTGCTAGTCGTTTCTGTTTGGTGGAAAAGAAAGGGAGAGTGCAATTTGCGCGTCCGTACCGTCTAGAAACCGTCGAAAGACTTTCGGTTCATGCAAGTTGGGAAATTGTGTGGGGGGGGGGGAGTTTCGTAATTTGAGGAAAATAATGGGGTAGATGAGAGAACACAGTGGAACAAGAGGGGCCTTTTTTATTTTTATCAAGATAGTAATAATTGAAGAGCCCTCGAACACTGCCGTTGTTGCGGCGGTAATGGCGTGCTCTACCTTTTCAACACTACTCCGAATTCTAGAATAATTTTTTTGAAAAAAATTATTTATCACTTAGCGTCTGTGAATCATCAACGAAGAATATAACGAAAATAAATCTTTTTACTGCTCTTTTTTTTAAATTGAAATAACGTAGAAAATTTTGGTAGTAGGAGATATTCTCTCTCTTTTTTTTCGCTCTTTTTTTTAAAATTTTTTTTTTTAATTTTCTATGATTGTGTTTAATTAATTTATTTATTGGATGCTTATTGTTTTATGTTATACTACATTCAGTTCATCTCCTTTAAGGTAGTGCGTATAACATTATAATCATTTGGAGTGCCGTACGTGTCTGCAACTGGCACGACACTATGCCTCACCGTTTTCCCATTTGTTATTTTCATGTTGACATTTCTTTCCTTATTGGTGCTGCTTTGTTTCCCATGTATATATATATATATATATATATATATGTATACTGGTGCAATAATTAATTATCCATCGTATGTTTTTTTTAGGGTCTTGTCATGCAATGCAATGCACTTTTAATCTGGTTTGAAAGTTCATCATAGTGTACTAAATATCACACGTTTATATGCTTATTCTTTGAAAGAGGGGAAAATGGTATGCTTAAAATCTCAATTTTGGCATGTTTTATTAAAATATATCTTTATAGAGTTCTTTCAATTAAAATATATTTTTTGGGGTCTGAAATTAATATCCATTTAAAGCATATTTAATATCAACAAATTCATTCATTTATGAATTACTAGTTTCTACCAAAAGCCGTAAATTCGTTTCATTGATCTTCACCTTGAGATTTAAGTTGAAATTTTGTTATTGATATGTTTTATTCAGGTTATGTTAGAATTTTAAATTTTGAAATAATTTATTTTTTTATTCAAAGAAATAATTTGATAAAAAAAATTTAAAATTTATCAATTTAAAATTTATTTTTAAAAATTTTATTCTAAAGTGAACAAATTTTGTTAATGAAAATATTTTTTTTTATTTTCTTTCGTGTGCTTTATTCTAAACATAACTTACTTCTAAATTAGTTTAATGCTTTTCTTGATCTCTTAACTAATGTCTGATTTATTAACTAACCTCATCTTGTATTCTTCTTTTGTTTTTATCCTAATCAGAAGGTCTTCCATGTTTTCCATATCTATTTTCCTGTCACTCGCATTAGTTTGTTAAAGATTAAACATCCATGAGGTAACTCCCAAGTGATTGAAGCTTTAATTTTCGCTTTCCATTTGAAAGTCATCTATTTTTGAATCTATATGAAAACCATTTATCTTATTAAGAGTTAGCATATTCATTGATTTCCCAATACAAATGTAGTTTTGAAAAATATCTTAAACATTAATTTCCATTGGCGTTTCTTTTGATTTTCAGAATTTTACTTTTATTTTGATAATTTTAGGTGAAATATTTTGTAGGAGAAAAGTTAGAAAGAAGGGTCAAAAGCGAATCCGCCAGCCACGTGTTGCATTTATGACTAAGAGTGAAGTTGATCATCTTGAAGATGGTTACCGTTGGCGGAAATATGGACAAAAAGCAGTTAAAAATAGTCCATTTCCCAGGTTTGCAGCTAATTTTTCTCTTCTGCATTCCTAGCTACTTCAGGTTTATTTATCTGTCATAAAATAATATGTCCAAAATCATGTATATGTCACTTCTCTTTGCATTTGATTGCGCTTGAAGATGGATAGCATATATGTTTTCTTTCAGTTATTGTATTACTTCCTCTTTCAACGTTCCCCTAAGGTTTCCAATTCACATTTTCTTTTTAATTTGCTCGACATAACTCCTGAAATCAATATAATTTAGTTTAAGTAAAATTCAAATTCTATTCAATTTATATTTTTTTTGAACTCCTATAATTTTTTTTTTGTTCTCCCATAATTTTGTTAGTAGCATGGGTAACATTTTAGAATGTATAACTGCTAGTATTCCACTGTACACATTCTTCAATTAACTGTAAGTGAACAAAATGAACTGGGTTCCTAAATTAGTTGCATCTATTCACTTGTGCGGGTATCTGCAATAAAAGAAGAGTTCCTTTTAAAATATTATCAAGGCAGAATTTGTGATTGATAGAAAAATCAATACCAAGATGAATAATTTCTGAACTTGTTGCACTTCATCTCAGGAGCTACTACCGTTGCACGAACAGCAAATGTACTGTGAAGAAGAGGGTTGAACGTTCTTCTGAAGATCCCACCATTGTGATTACCACATATGAAGGCCACCATTGTCATCACACTGTTGGTTTTCCTCGAGGTGGAATCATTAACCATGAAGCTACTTTTGTTAACCAGTTGACTTCTCCAGTGTCACAGTATTATTATCCTGGAATTCAAATATCTCCAGAAAATCATCCAACTATTGCACAGTTACAAGTACCTAGCCAAACGGGTGAGCCCGATACAGTTAGAGAGCCAACCCCCCACCTTCAAGTAGATGAAGGACTTCTTGGGGATATTGTACCTCCTGGAATGCGTAATGGATGAGATCATATAAATGGTAAACATTACTACTTCGCTTACCTAATCTGAATTAATAAATGTGGTCCTTTAACATGCATGTGCGTGTGTGCGGAAAACAGTGATATTCATAGTACACTGGCCATCACTAAGTCAATGTCACTGCCATATTATGTCGGTATATTTCTAAACTTTTTAATGGCCAGTTCCTGAAATCGAGTTTTTCCTCTTTTACTGACTCAAGTTAAACGTCTGCACTTGGTTAGCACCATTTTTTTTTTTTTTTGTTTGCCAACCGTATTAGCAGAAAATGTAGCATTTTAAAATGTCACATTTTCTTTTTTAATCTCTTTTCAGACGTGTGAGTGATGAGTGTATGTGTTAAGTATTTAGATGAAGTACGATTTTTGCCACTTAAGTGCATCTTCTTGTTCTTTTAATTCTTCTAAATTGAAAAACGAAGTCTTTATAATTGAATAAAATTTGATTATGAATTGCACATCAAAATTTCAGGCAAATGAAATTCATCTTATATTCTTATTAATGCACAATATAAGTAGGGGTGTAAATGAACCGAAATAGTTTGCAAACTACTCGAAACTGACTCAAAACTAATCGAGTCAAGCTCGAGCTACTCGAGCAAGCCGAATTCGAGTATCAAAATACTCGATTTGAGCAAGTCTAATCGAGTTTAGGCATTTACAATATTACTAATTTAGTTTAATCGAGTTTATTCGAATCCAAAATTTTAATTTATAGAATTTACAAAAAAAATTATATAAATAAACAAGAGCAATTGAGTTGAGTTAGAGTATTTGAATACTTGACCGAGCTCAAGTTTTGAGTTTCCAAGTCAAGTTTAAGCTTGAGCCTAACAAAATTCGATTCGGCTTGACTCGATTACACCCCTAAGCATAAGTAATGAGTAGCAAAAAGTTACAAGAAGTTTCATGTTCGATGTTGAACTAAAGTGATAATTTAATATAAAATAAGGGTAAAATTATGATATTGAATAGCAATAATTTAATATTCATATTGAATAGTAATCATCATTAATATATTGAAATTTAAAATCTATAAAATATAGCTCATAATTAAATTTTTACACCAAATACTATTTGGTTAATTTAAAATGCTGTAAATTTACGTTATTGCACATAAGATTTAACTTTAATATTTAAAATATAACTTAACATATTGAACTATTTTTATAATTTTATAACTAAAATTTTAATATATTCTATATTTTATATTTGAAATGTAAAATTATATTACTAACATATTACTATAAATTTATACTGATATATATATATATATATATATATATATATATATATATATATATATATATATATATATATATATATATATATATATAATATAAATCATATTTTTTTTTGTGATCTA